>DF359991.1:2257-15707 GCA_000787875.1 Solanum virginianum | reverse complement strand
TATCTAGATTAGAAGATACGAAAATGATGAAATTTGATAATTGGTTGAAGATAAATGATTCCTTCCCTGATGAGAGAGTGTTAGCTGCATCGCATGATATGATACCTTGGTTTCTAGAATATGCAAATTACATGGTGAGTGATATCATGCCACCCGACTTAAATATATCAACATTGGAAGTTTATGCATGATTTAAGGAAGTTTTTTGGGGATGAACCATACTTATTCTATAAAGGTACTAATGGGATTATTCATCACTATGTTCCCGAGGATGAAATGATGAGCATACTTAAGGTATGCCACTCATAATTGGTTGGTGGATATCATAGTGGGATTCAAATATCCCATAAGATTTTATAATGTGGTTATTATTGGCCCACTATCAACCAAGATACCCATGACTATGTCAAAGCTTGTGATAGGTGTCAAATAGAAGGTGGGGTTGCTCGCAAGCATGAGCTCCCTCTAAACCTATTCTAGTTATTGAGTTGTTTGATGTGTGGGGGATAGATTTCATGGGACCATTCGTTAGCTTACATGGAAATAAGTACATCTTATTTATTTTAGATTATGTATCAAAGTGGGTGGAGGCGATGACTCTACCTAACAATAAGGGTAAAAGTGTCACAACATTCTAAAAAAGAAACATTTCTCAAGATTTGGTACTCCTCGGGCTACCATCAAGGATGGAGGTCCTCACTTTTGCAATAGACTTTTTAAGCTCTTCTTGAAATACATAGAGTGAAACATAGGGTGGTGACGCCTTATCATCCCCAAACGAGTGGGCAAGTGAAAGTGCCAAATCGGGAAATTAAACAAATTTTATCTAAGACTGTGAATGCAAACCGAAAAGATTGGTCACTAAAGCTGGATAATGCATAATGGGCATACCGTACTACATTCAAGACCCCTATAGGCATGTCCCCATATAAACTTGTTTTTACGAAGGCATGTTATTTGTCAGTGAAACTTGAGCATAAAACAATATGGGTATTAAAGAAGTTGAATCTAGATTGGAATGATTTAGTTATCACTAGATTGAGCCAACTCAATGAGCTTGATGAATTTTGATTTAAATCATATGAGAGCTCAGCCTTGCATAAGCAAAGAATTAAAATAAAACATGACCACCACATAGAAAATGGTCATTTTGCACAAGGGGACTTGGTACTACTCATTAATTCTAGACTAAAGTTGTTCCCTAGGAAGCTTAAATCCAGATGGTTGGGACCCTTTCGGGTAGCACATGTCATTGATCATAGGTCCATTGAATTGGAGAGACAAAATAGAGGTACTTTCAAAGTAAACAACCATAGTGTCAAGCCATACCTTGGAAATGTGGAAGAGATCAAAACAATTGAAGAATAGGATCTTGAGGAAGTCTGAGTACTTATAATAGCTATGTTGAGTCGCAATAATAAATCAGGCGCTGCTTGGGAGGTAACCCAAGGTGGACTATGGTGCTTAGGTGTCGAGGTATGGTTTTGACCCCTACTTATTCTATTGTTGCTTGATTGGTTGCATTGGGGACAATGCATAATTTTTTTGATAGGGTGTGGGTAGTTATGGTCCTTGGTGAATTCTGCGTAGCTTATGGTCCATAACTACCCTAAATTTTGATCCCGAGGTTTTATTTCTGTGTTCTTTTACCTCGTCGATATTTAATTCCTATTGGACCAACACATTTAGGATGTTTAGATAATATTTGCAGCATATAGTACTATTACTTATGGCATATAGCATATTTTTATGTTTTATTTTGAAAATCGATGCCCACGAAAAATTTTGATTAGTAGTTAAATGGCAACATGCATGTTTGGGTGTTTGGCAATATTTTTTTTGATAAGTGAGGGTAATTTGATACATAAAGCATGATATGTGAGTTACCTATTTTTAATATATGCAGTGCAATATGAGTATGAGCTTATTTTGATAGATTCATGTATTTTATGCTAATTTAGAACTTGCCCTGTTACTCTATGTTAGATTGTAGATTAAATAGATTGAGAAGGGATCTTAGGTCTTTGGTCTTTAATTCGTCCACTTTAGCCTAAAATGACCAACCAAATGAAGTTTTGTCCCTTATTCCAAATATTTAAGTCTTACATGTACCAATTCTTTCAAAAACACCTAATAGCCTAACCTTGTCTAGTGAAAAAACCTTGAAATTGGCCTTGGTCTGTCCTTCAGCATTGTGAACCTTGATCGTTGTAAAAAGCCTACGTTGAGGGTGGCTACCAAAAGTGGCCCTGGTTGAGGGAATAGATATTGTGTAATTCAATAAGGCTAAAAGCCTGAGTTTAGGGTGGCTGGTATAGGGGTAAAATCATAAAAATAAGGTGGTGAGCTGCGAATGAGGAGAAAAAGAAGAAAATCATGTACCGGGTGCAAGAAAAAGAGAAAAATGCCTTACATAGAGCATAAAAAGCAAAATGAAGTGTAAAAATGAGGCAAAAGCTGAAAAATAAGAAGAAAATACCCGAAAAAGCTTTAACGTGGAAAAAAGAAGAATAAGGTGAAAATATTAGAGTTGGTAAGGTAAAAGTGATAAAAAAACATAGTTCAAGGATGACTTTTAGTCACTATTTTTCCAAAATGTCATACCAAAGCCCCTTGAGCCTATGTTACAAGCCTAAAAAGTCCTAAAGTGATCCTTGTCCAGTTGGTTGTAAATCTGAGTCATGAGTATATGGGCAAGCCTATGATATTAGTCATTATGCATGAACATCCTTTGTGAGAGTGAGTGTGTTTGCACAGTCCCAAAGCTAAATTTTGAAATCATTATTGAGTGTCAAAAATGGGACTTCTTTCTGTGAGGGATCTTACGTTGCATTGTTTGCATTTGACTTGTTCAGTGATTAGGGAGTGTTGATATTCCCTTGCTTGTCATTGTTGTCTTGTTAAATGCACTTGTGTGTTTTGGTTTACCAAATAGCTATCTGATCTTATTTTAAAAAGTTGGTGTGGGTACCTAAATTTGAATTATATGTGATGTATGCTATTGGGCTGAGGTCTGTATGTTGCTATATTGTCTATATAGATTGAGTCGTCGCTTGAGGAAAAGCAACAATTTTAAGTTAAGAGTGTTGATGTGCTATCAAAATACAATACATTTAATACTTAAAATTTAGGATTTTGTGTGTTCTCAGTGCGACATTTATGGTTTTTATGTGTTTTTGTGCTTTATTTTTGCAGGAAAGCAGGTTGGCATGATTTTGGGGTAAATTGCAGACTTTTTGGGTTTTTGATGGTTTACGTGACCCACTACGAGTCGTACAGTGGGTTCCATGAAGATTTCAAATGAAGTTTGATTTCTAAAGTTCAACCATACGAGACCTCTTTACGAGTCGTATAGAGTGGTTTCATGAAGAATTCCAATGAGATCCAGTGAAAAATCAGTTTATGCAGATGAAGTTTAAGAGAGCATAATACGAGTCATAAATTAATCTATAACTCGTAAAGTGGATCTGTAGTAGTGAAGTCCAAGATCTCAAGAGCTGCATATGAGACCCTGATTATGACTCATAAATCAGTTTACATGTCATAAAGGCCTATCGTAGAAAGTAACCGACCAATTTTTCTAATTTTTAGGACTTGTTTGTAAATACTAGAAATAGTAATTTTTAGGTCATTATTCAAGAGAGTACAATAGAGAACTTCATTTATTTTTTTTTACAGGGAATAGACCTATTCCAAAGGGTCCCCACCCCTTTGGACATTCAGGGGTTGAGCCACACACCCCCAAGCCTTATTATATAATAAAAAAGTAAATATATACAAGGAGGAGGGCATAGACCACACCTCAGACCCTATGATAGTTCTAGGTCAGTTATCCTACTAAGGACTGATGACCTTTTATCATATTTAAAATTGTAAACTAAGAAAACCGCTATGAGAGGACTCCTCTCAATACATTTTACTAAGAAAGCATAAAACTAGGGAGACTCTCCCTTTACATAAAAGTAAAGCAAGAATAAAACTAAGACAAAGCATTAAAGAACCTACCAAATAACTAATCTAGGTGGCTAATTAATCTTCTTTTATCTCCTCCATCTGAAATTGATCATACCCAATTTATCCATCAAGTATGCACCTTTTACTTTGGAAAGGAGCTGCTAATATATGTAGAAATGTTGAACAATATCTAACCTGTGACTACACTTTGAGAGAAGCTCGGCTAAACAATTAGCTTCTTTGTATGTATGTGAACACTAAAACTCCTCAATTGAGCAATTGCATCTCTAAGATCAGAAACAAGGTGATATAAACTCCATGGGACCTTCTAATCTGTATTAATCCATTGAAATAGAAGTTGGGAATCCACTTCAAACAGAACTTGATTATAACCATGATGAATGCACTATTGTATATAATTTACATCTTGATTTTCTGCCTGATTGTTAGTTCCATACCCCAAAGGAATAGAGAATGCATACAACATTACACCCTGCTGATCTCTAAGGATTCCACCACCTCCCACACAATCCTCCCCGGATTACTCAAAGCACTCCTATTAGTGTTGATTTTCAATACTACATCAGGAGGAGGTTTACGTATAACGCTAACAATACTCATTTCCTAAGAACAACTATCAATCATATTAATCAACCCATTCCAGCTACCAGGACACGATAAGTATGGGAATGGAGTTACTAAAAGATAAAAAATATCTCTGCAAATAAGAAATTTTACCCTTGTAATATTAGACTTCTTACCACCATATTTTGCTGAGCATCTATTTTTCCACGAATTCCAGCAAATAAATATAGGCAAGGATTGAATTACAATCTTTGAATCTCATATTTGTCTCTTCTTTGCCACCAGAAAATCAGCAAGTTGCGCAAAGATATATGACTATGTGTAATACCAAAGAAACTGGAAAAATATTTCCATATGTGACTTACAAACCTTCCCCCTCATGAAAAATATATGCTCAATGTAATCAGGTCCATCCCTTATACAATAAATGCACTCAACAGAATTAAGCCTAAAGATAACTAATTTGTCATTTTTGGGAAGTTTCAATCTTAATGCCCTCCATAATAAGAATGAAACTTTAAAAGTAATATTCTTATTCCATATGTAGGAATTCATCTGATTTTTACCACTTTTCTTTCTAATATCCTCCCAACCAGAAGCAATGGTAAAACATCCACTATCAGTTAACTTTTAGATTGCTTCATCAGGATGCCTGGTTGATATTGGATCTTTGTTTGCAAAATATAAGGAACCAATAAAGCTGGACCATATTCTTTGATAATACCTTCATTCCATTGTACATCTACAAGAAAATGATTCACTATGATATTATTGTGTTTATAACTATCTGAAGTGTGTTTAGTCAAAGGACCAATGCCCAACCAATCATCCCACTAAAAGGAACATGAACCAGAATGCAATCTCCAAGATATATGTGACTTAACCACCTCTTTATTTCTGAGTAAGTATTTCCATATCAATGACTAACCAGTGTCCCATTTCTTAGCAACTAGATTAACCCTTTGGCAATACTTAGCTTTTAGAAACTAACTTGAAAGAGAGTTACAAGCTCTAAACCTCTACCACTCTTTATATTGAAAGGCAGTGCGAATATCAACAAGATTCCATATCCTTATACCTTCTTCATCTAGTGGATATCCAAATGTTTCCCAAGAGGCCCAATGATATTTTTTCCTAGCTTGATCCCACCCCTGAAAAAAGTCTACAGTCACATTCTTTATGTACTTGAGAGTTTTTTTTGGAGCAGATATAGCAGAAAGAGTATGCATAGGAATTGATAGTAACACATGCTTGATCAGAGTAATCCTGCCACCAAAAGTCAATATTTTTGCTTGCCAACCACTAATATTCTTCACCACTTTTTCCACCAAATCAGAGTAGTAAATTATCCTCTGACCACCAATATATAGAGGATATCCTAGATAATTTATAAGACTCTTTTTCTTTGAAAAACCATTTACATCTTTGATCAACACAACCATGTTCATAGGTATATTATTAGTGACCATGAAGTGAATTTTCTCTTTACTAACCATTTGATCAGACAAAACTTCATAATCAAATAAGGTTGTCATGATAAGCTCAAAAGAATACCCATCAGTAGAGGAAAAGATAATAATATCATCCACAAAATATAGGTGATTGATTTGAGGCCCTCTAGTCTCCATTTGAAATGGATCCCTTTGTTTGAGACCTTTAGTAGAATGAAATAATCTATGCCTAGTCACATTAATAATGACTGAATACCAACTATTGCATATAATTCTCCAAATCATATCAATAAGCACCTTATCAAAACCAAATCTTCTCAAAACCAAGCAAATGAATGACCAAGATACTCTGTCGTAAGCTCTGGCCATGTCAAGCTTGGTAACAACATTATCACTCTCTATAGGTTTCTTGATGCCATGAATGATCTCTTGAGCCAACATGATGTTGTTGGAAATGCTTCTGCCTCTTACAAAACTTGATTGTTAAGAGAAATCAGGTTGGGTAAGATAGGAGCTAATCTGAGATACAACTTGGAGATAATTTTATGTGAGAAATTACTGAGACTGATAGGCACAAACATAGTTAATTTATCAGGATTCTCCACTTTGGGAAGCAGTACCAAGCACGTATGAGTAATAGATTTAGCCATAGAACTCCTACAAAAGAAGAACTGAGCAGTAACTAGTAAATCCATTTTGATAATGTCCCAGCACACCTGATAAACCTACCACTCATCCTATTTGGACCAGTAACTGAAGTAGAATTTATAGAGAAATCACTTGTTTAAGCTCATCCAAAGTAGGAGTAGCTTGAAGCACCTGATTATTCTTATCATTAACCAGTCTAAGGATGCAATGAATAGTCCCTTATCAATCCTATCCTCATGACTAATAAATATACTCGAAAAGTGATTACAAGCTACAACAGTAATGTTTTCATCCCCTTGAATCCAAGTAGAGAATGTCATTAGAAAGTGTTTTTATGGTTTTGTACTTGGAGTCTTCAATCTTTTAGGAGAATCACTTATGGATTCATTGTACCTTAAAATATTGTGATTCTCAATATATTTTGGATTTGCTTGTTCTTCAACTCAATTGGGTAAATGATTAATTATGTTTTCTTAGTTCACAATTTCTTCATCTACCCACAACATGAGTAGCTAAATCCATAACTTCGGATTGTGGGAACCATGAAGATCTAACCAAATAAACCCAGATAATTTGCAATTCTTAGAAAAAGTATTTACATTTATTAAACAATTCTCTTTGTTTTGCATGTTTTCCAGTGGCGGTCAACATTATAACTTGTCTAGTGTTGCCTTCTTGATCTAGGTCATAATGAATAGGAAAAGAGATTAATTAACAGGATCCAATGATGTGTTCTTATCTAATCAACCGAACTAGACCAAGGGAAGGTTGATTGGGACTATGGGTAATAGTTAGTACTGCACACAATGGAGATGGGCCAAGTCATATAGCGAAATTTGCCTCTTATCTTTGACCAAAAGGCTTGGTGCACTTAAATTATCATCCTGCATGCTATACTCTAGTCAAGAATTGGGTTATCCAGAGAAATTGAGTTGGTGAATCATGGGGAACACAATTCCTAAGTTGCTATCTGTTATTGATTGTCTCTTGCTTTAGTTAGTTTAGTTTAATTTCTTATTGAACATTACAAACACCCCCCTTTTGGAGAATTGAGTTGTTCATTACTTGAATTCCGCATTGGTGAATTCATTGTGAGTCTCTATATTCTCTGTCGGATTCGACCCTAATCTTGGTTAGGTTTTATATTTGACAATGACTGCTTTATCTTCCAAAAGAGTGGTGTAACTTATGTGTGGTCAATATGCGGCCATGGTACATGGCACTCTTCCCAAGACAAAGAAGCCCTTCGCTCAACCCAAACTGATCAAGACAAAAGTAAGGGGCCTGTAGGTAGATATATCGGAGACCACCATCCGCCGGATGCTTTTTAGACCAGAGTTTCTTGCCCCCATATCTACCACAAAGTTCGACTACAAATGGAGGTAGATGAAGGAACCCCTGGTTATGAGAGATCTAGAGTGATGAGCCAGCATGATGAGATTGGTTGCTAGTTATATTGCTAAGCAAGGTCTGGAACCTGCATGGGTCGCCATTCATTTGGAGCCTATTGTCAAGGGTTCACTTAGTTTTTCCACCAAGTTTTAGTGAGCGATTGTTCGTTCATACAACTGGGCTATACTTTTTGATAATACCCTGATGCTAGAGCATGCGATTTTGGTTGCCAGTATCTTTGCTAGCAAAAATATTGATTGGGCGCGCCTCATTACAGAGTAGATTCATGAGGCCACACTGAAGAGGTCCACCTCCATCCCATTCCCTTGCTTGATATACAGACTCTGTCTAGGGTCACAGGCAGAGAGATTGCACCACCTAGGCCAGTTAATTGAGGCCGAGTGTACATTAGATCCCAGCGCGATCAAGGCTGAGGAAAACTCGATGGCACTTCGGCGGGCACAACCTCCTCCTACGCCTGAAATGTTTGCCCCAGTGCAACCCGCTAAGGGTTCACAAACTACCACTACCACCACTGCTGCAGCTAATGAGGAGAGGTCCCCGGAGCTGAGACAGATTAGGATAGGGGGACCACTACTTCTGTCCCAGTACCACAAGCCACGACATCAGAGGATACTCCTACGGGCATGGTTTATGTCTCTATAACATCTATATAGGCCCTGGTACAAAGGTTATCTTACACTGAGTCATAGTTAACTCAGCTTGTTCGTCAGATCAGGCCATGGGTCCGCCAGGCTATTTTAGAGTCAGAGGTTCATACGTAGGCATTCACAATTGTGACTATTCAGGACAGTATCTCTACTGTGGATGCTCATATTGATGCCTATGAGGAGAGGGTACAACAAAGACTGCATATGACCTAGCTATCCGACTTAATAGCCTTGTAGACGGAGATCCAGTGACTCTGGGCTGACATGATAGTAGTGTTGGCAGCACTGGTTGCACTACCAATAATTATGCCTCTAGTACCAGTGGTTGATCTTTTTCTTCTGAGAGCTTGTTCAGCCTTTCCACGAGAAGAGACCCTACCCGAACAATGATCCCTATATTGTATGATTTCAGGAGGGGATCACTTAGTAGGAGGAGATCGACCTTGCCTTGAGGACATCTGAACGAGAGGCAGAGATACGACGACTTGAGAGATGGGGCATGTGAGGGGTGTTTGCCCCTCAGGATAAGCAATATTGCTGAGAAGACTACCCCATAGGAGGAGGGTGGCAAACTCAGCCATACATTGGTTCTTAGGCGCCCAGTTATGTTTTTTGACACCTTTCAGGGCCTATCTGAAAGAGAATCCAGTACTTCTTAGTCGTGAATATCTGTAATGGTTGTTTGCTGTTCCTTATGGTTTATTTTGCTTTGATCTTATGCATTGGGGACAATGCATATCATGACCCAAGACTAGGGCCTAGATGTGACACGGAGCAAGGGGAACCCAAAGGGACCCCAAGCAAGGCTCATAAAGTATCATTACACATCCTTGGCCATAAAAGCAATAAATCAAGCATTTAAAGATTAAAGAAGAGGGGGGGAACGGGGCTAAGGGAAATGCTTGGACAATATCATGGTAAAAAGACAAGAGATAAACTCATATAAGGGGAACCCAAAGGGACCCCAAGCAAGGCTCACAAAGTATCATTACACATCCTTGGTCACAAAAGCAATAAATCAAGCATTTAAAGATTAAAGAAGAGGGGGGGGGGGAACGGGGCTAAGGGAAAAGCTTGGACAATATCATGGTAAAAAGACAAGAGATAAACTCATATCATGGATACTTAACATGTCTAACAAATGCCTCTATTACATAGATAAGAGCGGGGGCCAAGACAAGGTAACCGGGCTCACCTTCATAGTCAAATAGAATATAAAGAAAGAGTCTCAATGCATATTAAGAGAGCATAAACTAGGTCCCTAAAGTGGAGGGCTCACCAACTAGCTTGAATAGCACCAACTAGCCACGTGGAGGAGGATGATCAACTTGGGCACCGGTTCCTATATGGTGACATCGTGTCGGTATAGAGTATGCGTTAGGACGTTTGAATATACTAAGTATATAGGATGCAATACAATAATAAGTATGCATCATAATCAAATGCATAAATAAAGCAATAGACATAATATAACAATATGGCATGTATGTTTGATGCTTAAGTAATTCATACTCATATAGAATATCATATGTGAAGAAGAGACCAATCTATTTGTTCAAGGTATAAACACCTTGGTGGTTATGTGTTATAAACCCATCACAAGGTTGATAGTAATCACACCTTACCAATATGGTTATGAAGTATTAACCCTCGCATGGTTGATGAGTATAAACCCCCAACTTGGTTACCCGGGCTCTTGTCTCTCCAGATTGGGTATGGTCTAATGCAATAATTTATATTGAGTATATCATATACATAGGCTCATTTCATCATCATAACATCATTCATATTATATCTCATGCTTTGGACCTTCTAGAATATATCATATACATAAGCTCATTTCATCATCATAACATCATTCATATTATATCTCATGCTTTGGACCTTCATTTCCTCAAGAAACCCTAGCCGATCATTTTATCAAACACTTTGAGGGTGTGTAATGAGGGTAAAAGATAATGCAATTTAGAGATGAAATCATGCAAGAAATTTTGTTGCAAAAACCATCAATCAACACCTTGGAAAACCCCCAAAACATTCACATCAAAACCCCTCATCAGGTCCAACATTAGATCCAAGATTTAGAGCTCAAAACATAGCCAAATAGTCACAACTTTACATAGCTTTAACATAGTGTGCAGTGAATTTCATAATGGTCAAGACCCATTTGTAATTTAACTTTAAATCATGCAATTTATGTAAAAGGAGACTTGGGTATCACGAGTAAAAGGAGGGTTCATAGACTACCACTACTGCTTTACTGAGGAGAAGTCCCCGCAGTATGAGGCAGATGAGGATAAGGGGCCCACTACTTCTATCCCAGCACCATATGCCACGACACTATAGGATACTCTTGCGGGCATGGTTTATGTGTCCATCACATCTATATAGGCCCTAGCACAAAGGTTATCTCACGCTGAGTTGCAGTTGACTCAGCTTGTTCGTCAGATCAGGCCATGGGTCTGCCAGGCCATTTTAGACTTGGAGGGTCTTATGCAGGCATTCACAGTTGTGACTATTTAGGACTGTATCTCTACTATGGATACTCACATTGATGCCTATGAGGAGAGGGTACAACAAAGCCTGCATACAGCCCAGCTATCAGACTTGATAGCCTTGCAGACAGAGATCCAGTGACTCCGGGCTGACATGATAGTAGTGTAGGTAGCACTGGTTGCACTACTAGCAATTACATCTCCGGTGCTAGTGGTAGAGCTTTTTTTCCTAAGGAGCTTGTTCAGCCTTTCCACGAGAAGAGACCCTGCCCAGACGATGATAATGATATTGTATGATTTCAAGTGGGGATGACTAAGTAGGAGGAGATTGAGCTTGCCTTGAGGACATCCAAATAAGAGGCAGAGATACAATGACTTGAGAGGTAGAGAATGTGAGGGGTGTTGGCCCCTCTGGATAAAGCACTATTATTAAGAAGACTACCCCCCAGACGGAGGGTGGCCAAACTCAACAACACATTGGTGCTTAGGCACCTAGTTATGTTTTTTGACCCCTTATAGTTTATTTTGCTTTGA
Source organism: Solanum virginianum (assembly GCA_000787875.1). Lineage (NCBI taxonomy): Eukaryota > Viridiplantae > Streptophyta > Magnoliopsida > Solanales > Solanaceae > Solanum > Solanum virginianum. Next base: position 3,977 of record DF359991.1, on the reverse strand, counting down.
TCTTATGCATTAGGGACAATGCATATCATGACCTAAGCCTAGGACCTAGATGTGACATAGTGCAAGGGGAACCCGAAAAGACCCCAAGCAAGCCTCATAAAGTATCATTACACATCCTTGGTCGCAAAAGCAATAAATCAAGCATTCAAAGATTAAAGAAGGGGGGAAAACGGGGCTAAGGGAAAACCTTGCACTATATCATGGTCAAAAGACAATAGATAAACTCATATCATAGATACAAAACATGTCCAATAAACATCTCTATTACATAGATAAGAGCGGGGGCCAAGACAAAGTAACTGGGCTAACCCTTATAGTTAAATAAAATATAAGAAAAGAGTCTCAATGTATATTAAGAGAGCATAGACTAGGTCCCTGAAGTGGAGGGCTCACCAACTAGCTTGAATAACACCGACTAGCCACGTAGAGGAGGATGATCAACTTGGGCACCGATTCCTATATGGTGACATCGTGTAGGCATAAAGTATGCATTAGAACATTTGAATGTACTAAGTATATAGGATTCAATGCAACAATAAGTACTCATCATAATCAAATGCATAAATTAAGCAATAGACATAATATAATAATATGGCATGTATGTTTGATGCTTAAGTAAAACATGCTTAAGTAATTCATACTCATATAGAATATCATATGTGAAGAAGAGACCAAGCTAGCTATTCAAGGTATAAACCCTTTGGTGGTTGTCTAGTATAAACCCATGACATGGTTGATTGTAATCACACCTTACCAACATGGTGATGAAGTATAAACCCCTCGCATGGTTGATGAGTATAAACCCCCAACATGGTTACCAGGGCTCTTGTCCCCCCAGATCGAGTATGGTCTAATGCATCACTTTATATAGAGTATATCATATACATAAGCTCATTTCATCATCATAACATCATTCATATTATATCTCATTCTTGGGACCTTCATTTCCTCAAGAAACCCTAGCCGGACATTTTATCAAATACTTTGAAGGTGTTTAATGAGGGTAAAAGACAATGTAATTTAGACATAAAATCATGCAAGAAAATTTATTGTAAAACCATCAATCAACACCTTACAAAACCCCCAAAACATTCACAAATATCCCATCATCAAATCCAACATTAGATCCAAGATTTAGAGCTCAAACCATAAACCATCACAACTTTACATAGCTTTAACATAGTGTACAGTGAATTTTATCATGATCAAGACCCATTTGTAAATCAACATTAAATCATGCAATTTATGTAAAAAGAGGCTTGGGTATCACGAGTGAAAGAAACTCATGAAAGAAACTCATATACCTTAGCTTGGAGATGAACTTGGTGATGATTGGAGATAGAGACTTGAAGCTTGAAGAAGAACCTTGAAAGAGACCCTTATCTTGGGCTGAGGATTTGGGACTTGAGTTTAGGGAATGAAAATGTGACTAAGTGTTTGAGTGAGTATTGGGAAATGTTTAGGGTAGTATGAGGGTGAAATATAACTAAGTATAGGTGAAAACACGTATGGGAGCTATTAGGCCCAAGACTTAAAGGCTTGGATCGAAGTTGAAAAACAGTGTCAAATTTAACACTGTGGCGCATCGTGAAGGCATCACAAAAAGGCCACCAGAAATTGCACTTTAGAATTTCATAATTGCTAAATCTTTGCTCTTAAATTGGGGTTAGACCCTTTACCACCTAATTTGGACCCCCTGAACAAGAATCCGAAATCAGAT
>DF359992.1:48518-62240 GCA_000787875.1 Solanum virginianum | reverse complement strand
GGTCATTTCGGAAGGATTTTTATTTCATTTCATATCATATCAATAAATGTATAGCCATCCCTTATGACTCGGTCATTTCGGTAATGGATACCATTCCTATGCTGGCACATAGTTCAAAGAAATGGAGAGGACCCTTGGGGATAGTGTTGATGCCCCAATTCATCGGTGCTAAGTTAACTATCCCACTGGAATACATACATGATTTCAAAGAGGCAATAGTCATTTCAAATCATTTCAATGCACATTTAGGCTTAAAAGCTAAACATTTTTCATAATCATTCATTCATGGGCTAAAAAGCCAAATCATAGCTCAATATCATGTTTTTCGTGCATAGGAATAGCTCATTCATTAAATAATATGGTGCAAGTACCCAATATACTCAAAGAGCCAATAACAATAGACATTTATGTGACCTCATTCTTATCATAACTTATATCTGAGCTTAACTCACTAGAATCATTTTCATAATAACATATGTGAGATTAATCCACCGATAAAGTCATAAATTCAAGGTTCATGAATGCATAGTCTATGAATGCATATGCTATGAAAGAGATGAGAATAACATGGGTAATAGAGATTCAAACTTAGATCAACAATACATTATGAAGTTTAAGTAAATACATAAGTAAAATTCACATTTAAATCATAGTATAGCTTACCCATACACAAATCAAGCTTTAAAGGGGACATGAACATTCATAACTTCATAACTTCAATGCAATTCATCATGATAGGGCTTAAGTCACTTTAAAATCAATAATAAAAAATAGCCCATACATCAATTGAATTTAATAATATTGAAAAACCATATTTAAAGTAAGCAAAATTTCATAAAATTGAGTGTAGAAGAGTTTAGGTCTTCTTGGTTGAAAGGGACCACAAATCAATTCTACATACCTTAGCTAATCAAGAAGAAATAAGAAGAAATTTGATGAAGAAGAAGACCCTTCCTTATGCTCCATGCTAATCTCTAATGACTCACTTGAGGAGAGTTCTTTAGATGAGATAATTTGAATAACTCTAAGTGTATGAATGACTTTGAATGAGAGAAATAGAGTTTAGGTCATTTGGGGGTCTTAGGATAGCATAGGAAGTCATAAAAGACACTTAGGAGAAGTCACAATTACAAAAAACCATTAATAAAGCAAAATAACATTACTTACCAGGGGTCCTGTAAGAAGGTCTCACGGTTCGTACAAGGTTTCACTGATCATGAAACCCTTCCGTAATACCATAGGTGGCTAAATCTCAAAAAATACTTCACAGATAGACATTACTAAAATGGGCATAACTTCTTGATTAAAACTTGGAATGAGGTGAAAATGCATGTGTTGGAAAGCTAATTCAACAAGCTTCTATTTGATAGTTTGTGGGTCACCCAGTTTATTTTATGCTAAGAGATATGACTATTTAAAGTTAACGCTTCTATTGGTTCTTGTTAAAAGCTTAGCCAATGGAATTCCTTTGAAATTGACTTGATGAAAGAGGTCCATGGTGACCCTAAACCACATAAATAAGCTTGAATTGAGGGCTTCAAGGTTAACTTAACTTGATATAAAGATTCCACACTTAGAAAAAAATCAAGGAACACCCAAACGGTTGGTCTCACAGTCCGTACCAAGCTATATGGACTGTGCCTATATGATATCACCATGTAGGGACCGAAGCTCCTATTGATCCTCTTCCTCCACGTGGCTAGCCGGATCGCTTGAAGTTAGCTTTGGGTGAGTCCTTTCACGATCAAGTTCTGAGATGGTAATCCAGTACTTAGAAAAATTTTGCTTTGGAAGCCATACAGGGAGGTACATGGGTCGTACTACCCCATACAGACGGTATACTTGTGTCCCATTTCATTTGGTTCCAAAATCATTGAATTTCAAGGCTAAGGCCACCACACGGCCCTCCACACAGTTCATGAAGGCTCACACAGCCCATATGGGGTCCTTGTGTAGCGTGTCTTAGTCTAAAACTATACTTTAAAGCTCTAACACCCTACACAAGGTGTAACACTCCTCATGTACTTCAGAAATGCCCTATAGTACAATTCCCAAATACCTCAAAATCCATCCATGATTTTGGAAATTTGACTTCATATTCTTGTTCAGGAGAAAAAATTGTATAGGAAATGGGTAGCCATTAATTTTTAGATGACCCGTAGTAAAATTAATTTTTTGCTATGAGAGCAAAGGCAGTGTGCCTATGCAACTAGGCCGCATCACTGCTTGGGTGCGGCTCAATGTAAATTAAGCTCCGTGACTGGTCCGCGTCCCGCCTAGGGCGTGGACCAGTGCAAAATTTTCCTTTATTTTTTCTTTTTGCTTAAGGGCATTTGGGTAATAACCCAATGCCCATTTAAATGGGAAACCCTCCTTCCTTAGCCATTTTCAACTTTAAAACTCTCAAAATCCTCTCAAATCCTCTCCAAAACATCATCTAATATCCCATTAAAATTCAATAATCTCAAGAATTTCATTTGGGTTTCAAGAATCCAATTCAAGCCTCAAGTCTTCCTCAAATCTTTTTTAAGAAATTTCAAGATTTAGGTTTGTGGTCTTCATCCATGGATCCTTTCACCCATGGAGCCCAACTCTCTCTTTTTATGAAATTTTATGTTTTAAAGATTTAATTCTTCATGGGTACTTCCTATTATGCATTGTATGCATGAACAATGTTTGATTTTATCAAAAATTGATTGATTATGCATGAATACTTATTGAAAGCTTATTCCATGAGTTGACTTGTATCTATTGAGGCTATGTATGATATGAACTATGAAAATTATGGAGGATTGTGAACTTTTAAAGTAGATTTTATAATACCCAAGTTAATGGTTTTACTACAATGTTGGTGAATTATCTTGCATGACTTTAAAATGATTTGATTATACTCTTTCTTGTCTTATACTCTTAAATTACATGATCGTGAGCATATCTTCCATATCCACCATGTTTGACAAAATTTACATGACAAGGATTCTTATGTTGATGAAAGATTATTGCATAATTTGCAAGACAAGCATTATATGATAAGTTATGGGCTCCCAAGCATGTATTGAACTCATGAAAGGTTTCTATGATTTACAAGAATTATGTTGAGCCCTATTCTATATTCCTACCCTCTTGTGAGTGAATAATATCTATATGAGGGGGCAAACATGATATCTATTTACCCTCATATACAAACTAAATCTCACTAGAAGGGGACAAACATGTTACAATCTCTGCCCTCATGTGAAATGCAATGAGTACTAGAAGGGGTCAAGTCTATGCATTATTTTTACCCTCTCGTATAAGGTGTATGACCATGTAGGGGTCAAGTATGTAAATGAGCTACTCATGCCATGTTATCATATCTTTACAAGTTATTCATGTTATGATTAAATTTATAATTATTTCAAGTATTCTAGGGGACTAGACTTAGCACCAGTTGAGGCTTAAGGTGGGAGCTCGATTCAAGGGGTCCTTATATAAAGTCTTGGTCTCTTAACTATATGCCACCATAGGTTTATATCATTCCCCTAAGTGGGATTTACTAGTGGATCCATCTAGGACAAGTTACCCACAATGTGGGGTTAAGTATGGTTTACCTTGGAAAGTAGACCACTTCTCCTCCGGTGGAGAGATATGCATCGAGATTTCAAGTAGTTGCTTGCTTGGTCATATATGCCAGTTAAGGTCTTCTCCCACATACATATGTTATGTTATGCAAGTTGATTAGCTACGTGTATGTTTTAACTCAAGCATTGATCATATATGTCATATTGGGATTATATTGATCGATTATGATTATACATCTTGAATATTATGGATTATGCCATTTTTGCATTGCACCATACATACTTAGTACACTTCAAGTACTAACACATACTCTATGCCTATATGATATCACCATGTAGGGACCGAAGCTCCTATTGATCCTCTTCCTCCACGTGGCTAGCCGGATCGCTTGAAGTTAGCTTTGGGTGAGTCCTCCAATCCGGGGATAATATCTATCTTATTTTCATGCTTTTGTTAAAACTTGTCTAATATTTTTGGATACTTATCTTTGAGGGTGAGCCCGGTATATGTCTTGGCCCCCACTCTATCAAAAGTAGATGTGTTATTGGATATGGATAACATGTATTGAGCTTGACTCCTCTTATGCTTATGTTATTATGAAAGACTTCTCTTAGTCCCTTATTTCCCTCTATTCTCTTTTATGTTGATGATGAGATGGAAGTCCGAAGTACAATTTCCATTAGACTCTATTGTTACTTGTTATTTTCTTATTTCTGCTTTTGCATCCAAGGATGTGCGAATGATATGCTAAGAGGCTTGTTTGGGGTCCCTTCAGGTTCTCCATTCGCCATGTCATATCTAGACCCTAGGCTTGGATCATGACACAAGGCCAAGGTCCACTCCAAGGAGGCTCCACATGGTTCGTATAGCACCACACAGACCGTGAAGGCTTCCATGAAGCATCACCTTGGTCCAAAACTTTTTGGAATCAAATTTCCAAGCTCTATTTAAGTCATACAAAGTCAAAGTCCTTACACTCTAATATAAAAAGAAATTGTCAGTTATTTTTTTTCAAATAATTATTTTCCCAATATTTATGTAGAACTTATTCTTATTTGTCAATTGAGAAGAACTTCAAATTCTTTACTTACCATAGTGTGTTTCGTTTACATAATTTATCCATAAATAATTTAAGTTAGTGGCAACAATATGAAACACGAAAGACACGGTTGCCAAAGAAAGTTTAGAAGTTAGTATAAAAGATTGTAAGATAATATATGAATATAAAATTCATAGAAGACATGAGAGGAAGTATGAATATAAACATTAACATCTACAATATAAGAAAATTTTTATAGAAAGAGAACCTAAAATACACAAAATAACTTTGATGCTGTAATATCTATTAGAGCTTGCCTATGGTGATCCCTAGTCATTTGTGACTTACTGGCACAGTCACCTAGTCATTCATTTGAGAGATGTGCAATTTTCTATAATATAGACCGATTTAAATTGAAAAAAATGCTTAGTGGTAAAGTTGGAGGGAATGGCCCCAAAATAGAATTATGATAATTCCATCAGCTCTGGAATGACAAAATTAGGGCAGAAGCATGTTTGGTATTAGTTATACCTAGATTTGCAAATTTTGCCTCCAGAATAGGTCAATAGTTGACTTTAATCAACATCCTTGCTAAACGTGGCCGAATGGAAATTCTGATAGCGCGATTAACTTTAAAAGATTGAGTTTGGTCTAGAATGACATTTCATTTGGTTCTTGAGGCTTTTCGGTGCATTTTCATCCCCTCGATAAATTTTTGTATTGGAAATTGAGACACACATTGGATCGAAATGACCTTCGGTGAGAATTTCAACTACACCATTGAGTTTGAAATGTCATTTCTGATTAGATTTTAGATATGGTTTGTATTTTTTTGACTCTGAATGAGGCTGGAGCATCAAAATTAAGTTGGAGCAATTGTTGAAAATTAGAGGCGGTGGGTGAAGTGGCCTACTAGGAAGTCGCCATATGGCAGGCGGTGGAAATAATTAAAAAAATGAAAAGGGGATATATCAGTGAATTTCCAGAAACATAGAGGAACAATATGAAACTTCTGTCCATCATAAATTACTCAACTTTAATTTGATTTTGACGATTCAAAAGGCTAACTTGTGTATTATTTCAAGGGGAACATCATAGAAGTATCAAAAATTACTTTTGACATATCTTTTGAGGTATATTTTAGTATCAAAAATTGCTGCTGTATAATATTATGATTTTTTTGAAAAATTAGAATGTGGTAACTCAGTCACTCGAATCAATTTTAGTTAGATTTTAGTCTAAACTAGTCTAAATTGAAGACTTCTTCAAAGCGCACACAATGGTATTAAATAATTTTTCTGATATTTCTTGGTTTGTGTAAAAATTGAGGTCAAACAGGCTGCTATATATGGTTTTTATTAAAAAGAAATATTTTTTATTTTTGGGCTGTTTTATATTGTTTTAGCTTTGGAATTAAGCTCAGAGGAATATGGAGATTATTATATGAGCTTTATTTTGGAATTTTATTGTGGGCCTACTTTTTTTACTTGAAAACTGACCTAAGCCAATTTTCTATGATTTTAATGTCAAAATGACTGTGTTGACATTACTGTTCTATTTTTTATAGTTACACAACTTTCTAAGATTGCTCAGAAAGGAAAAGTGCCAACAAGAGTGATCAGACGCATACGTGAGCAACGTAAAGGTAGGCTACAACCTTCCCTCTCTTAAACTAAGTGGAATATGTTAATTTTGTTTAGGATTAACTAATTGGGAAGCAGGGCAAAGGGGTTAAATCCCTATATGTTGAATATGATTATGTGATTGTTCTAGCATCTGTTAGCGTGTGAGGCCATATATGGATAATCTGTCAAACTCCTATTGTATTATTGGTTATTTGGGTTGATAGAATGATGATTTGATTTATTGAGGATCTATTAGGGGACTAATAACATATGACTGTCTGCTTACTGGGAACTGACAGGACTATCATTTGACATATGGAGCATACTTGTGACTGTTTTATTCATATCTATTATATTTATACCTTGTTGTTGTTATTATTAGGCCTTAGGATATTGATGCCCTAGACCATGCGAAATAGGATCACTAAAAGGATATATTGACATTTAGTGTGACTTAAGAGACATAGATCCTTATAGATCAGATTAACATCTTATGTCTGGTAAAGTACAGTCTCGGTTACATCCTATATACCACCAATCCGAGTTCATGTCTAGTCTGTGGTCTATGTTAAAATCTAGGACATAGCTTGATGCTTTCAGCCCATGCCACGCCCTGATGTTCAGTCCAGGGTATTGCCTGAGTTCACCATGCCCTGATGTCCAATCAAGTGTATTGCATGCCCTAATGTCCAATCCAAGATTTCGCATGCCTTGATTTCCAATCTAGGGCATGATTTGAGGTCTAGTCCAGACCAGGGTACTTTATTGGGTCGCATTCGCAATTTGAGGTCACTGCTCTACGAGACGGGCTTCACGGGGTTACATCTACAGTTCAAGGTTTGGGATTTGTGTTCCCTCCTACCTTTAGAGTTGGGTTACTAGTTTAGATGCAATTGAGTGTTTGGGATTGATTAAATATACTTGGCTAGTTGGTGCATGTGTGTACCCATTGGGTTTATGGAGTCCCGACGGGTGCATAAGATTAGGTTAGATAGTATTATGGTTCTGTTAAGTACTGCTCGATTCTATTTGTTATTAGTATTGCGACATTTTAGCTAGATGGTTCTATCAGAATTGCGATTATGTATACATGATGATTGGGTTAGGAGCTTAGTTCTGACTTGATATTCATAGCCTTACACCTATTCACCCTTCATTAAGCGTGGGTGTACAGTCCGGGCTTATAGAGGTCCGGTTGGTGTACAGACATAGATAGTATCGCCTTACACCCATGTAGAGCACCACTCATCCTTCCAGTCCTCAGTTACCGGCTATGGTTGTAAGCATATGAGTCGAGTTCTTGTGATTAGATACTTGTGGAGTTATATTTGATATATCCCTACTTTATTTACTATTCTTACTCAGTCTGCCTATAATGCCTACTAGGTACCTTATTCCTGGAACTCGTCCCTACACCTCTTTATTTGTTTTATGGTGTAGGTCCTAGCTTGAGCTAGTAGCTGCAGTTCTTCCTGTTATAGCTATATTTGGAGACTAGGGTGAGCATTGGACGACCGTGGATCCTTCTAGTTTCGTTATATATTCATGTCTATCTTTTATGATTCAAGATCTTCCCTATATATTATTTGGGTTTTGTATATGTATATAAAGATGTGTCATTGTTAGTGTGTTGTATCATGTCTATAGTAGATTAGTACAGGTGACTTCTAGGTCTTGGGAGGGGATGTTTTTCTATTATTATGTTGATGGATGCCTAGTATTAGATTGTGCTTATGTTGGTTTTGTTAAATTATTCTTTTATGCTCATTACTAGCTATTTCAGGATAAGGTTAGGCCTGCCTATTGTGGGTAAGGTAGGCGCCATCAAGCCCTGTAAGGTTGAGTTGTGACAGTTTGTATCAGAGTGTAGGTTCGCCTCTCATCTGTACATAGCTACCATCTAGTAGAGTCCTGCGGATAGGTATGAAGATGCCCGTGACTTATCTTCAGGAGTCTGTGGGATGTACTAGGAATCTTTGCTTTATTATATCACTTCGTGCAGTCATGTTGTTGGTCATTTGGAATCTTATTTGGCTCATTCGTTTGCAGTTACGACTCGTAAAGGCTGACCTTGGGGTAGAGCCAAGGGCGTAGCACCAGCTCCAGGTAGAGCTACAACTCTAGAGCTGGTGGGAGAGCCCTTGGATGCCCCTATTCCCCCTCAACCAGTCACGCCAGAGTTTGCATAACCCCCAGCCACCCCTACTATTACACCTGCAGTTCAGGCAGCCATTGTATAGTTGCTTGCCGCCTTAGGGTGTGCACAGTCAACACCAATACCACCGGCACAACCCATATAGCCTTCAGTTGAGCATGCTCCTCCTACCGCCCAACCAAACATTGCGGAGGACATCAGACCTTAGGAGGATCAATGGGTATTAGGTTATTTTCTTAGATTGGGGACTCCAAAATTCTCAGGAGCGATATTGTAACACCTCTCAACGTGACTCAGGATATCCTAAGAGTGTATTTTTTGACTATCTTAAAATCCATTAGTTATTTGGAAAATCCAAGTTGGTATTATTTTTTATGATGCAAAATTGTGTAGGAAAAGGATCACCTGTGATTTTTAAATCACCTATATAAAATTTTTTTGTAAGATTTTGCATTTCCAGAAGAGTGTGTGACATCTCTGCATCGCAGAGAGTGTTCACTTATGTGTAAAAGTGACCTAGACTTATTCTTAGATCAAAATAGGGGCAAAATTGAATTTTGCAAAAAATGAACTATGGTGAAACAAGTCCGTGTCGCGGACTTGTACCCTGACAGTTCAAAGTTTTCCTTAAAATTCCTACACCAAGTGAAAAAGCCTTAGAATTTTCTCTAAGCCTACTTAAATGATTTTGGTTAATTTTTGGCACAAAATCCATTCAATAAATTTCCTTTAAGCCCAAATTATTCCCATTCTTTCACTATTCACACATTAAAAAAATTCTCTCTCTAAGAAACTCTATCAATGGATTTCTTCTTCCTTAAGTAAAACTCTATTGAAGATCAAGTGAAGCAAAATCCTCCCTATATCTTCAAAATTTCCAAATCACCTAAGGTATATAAGATTCATCCATAGAATCATTTCTTCTATGGAGTCTCTTCTCAATTCCTAATTTTTACCTTAATTTAATTATGAAATTAAATGTATTGTTCTCTACTTCTACTCCAATTCATCAATTATGATTGAGATGATGACTATTGATCTATCCTACTATGAATTCAAGTAAATTGCATGAAATTGATGGTTTTTCCATAAGTGATGTGAAGTATATAATTAGGGATTTTTAAAAGAAAAATTGATGTGTGTTCCTTTACTAAAGATCTAAATTGATTTCAATTGCATGATTTCTACATGGTTTTAATCTAATTGCATGATTTTCACTCAATTGTACATGGACCCACACATGGCCCTAGTTTCCCTATGATAAAACTATGACTTTATAATGATTTTAATGATGATGATGATTTGATCAGGGTAACCTAAAAACCCTAATATTATGATAATAATGATAAGGTGGGGAGTATACCTACAATAATATAAAAAGTGATGTAGATGGACTATTCCTTTGTTATGATTAATTCATGATGTCTAATCTACAAACTATGAAAGTATGATTTTGATAAAGTATGAATTATGATGATATCTACCTATATGCATGATTATGTACTCTGTGGGATATGACTTAGCACTGAGAGGGTATTGGTAGACTCTATTGTCCCATAACTATATGCCACCATAAGAATGATGTTCATGTTATTATATGGATCCATTTAACTTTAATGATAGACATACACCATGCTAGGATAGAGCCTAAAGGTTGTGTTCAAATGATGGGTTTGCACTGTGCTAGGACAAAGCTTATAGGGTAAGGATCAAGTCTAACTTGGCATAGTAGAGTCCTCTTTTGCTCGGTATAGAGGGAATAATGGGATTTCATGTAATAGTCCACATGGTCTTATTCCAATATATGTATGTTTGTTAGGTGATGAAATGTTTTATGGTACTTCCACACATGATTTTAAATGTTGCATTACTCATGCATATCTTGTCCTTGCTATATTGTTTATGTCTATGCATATTACTATAATGTACCATGTGTATTGATGCATTGCAAGCTTTCATACTTAGTATCTTCCAACATATTAAAGTATACTCTTGCCTACATGATATCACCATGTAGGGACTGGCGATGATTCTACCCCTCATATATGTGGCTAGCTTCTAGACATTGCTATTGAAGATTAGTGAATGGTTAATGAACAAGCCCTATGTCGGTTATGGTCTTATTCCAATATATGTATGTATGTTAGGTGATGAAATGTTTTATGGTACTTTCACACATGATTTTAAATGTTTCATTACTCATGCATATCTTGTCCTTGCTCTATTGTTTATGTCTATGCATATTACTATAATGTACCATGTGTATTGATGCATTGCATGCTTTCATACTTAGTATCTTCCAACATATTAAAGTATACTCTTGCCTACATGATATCACCATATAGGGACTGGCGATGATTCTATCCCTCATATATGTGGCTAGCTTCTAGACATTGCTATTGAAGATTAGTGAATGGTTAATGGACAAGCCCTATATTTCTTGCTTATGATGTTGTTCTAAGACTTTTGTATTTTTCTAATCTTGAGGGTGATCTAGTGAAGTTATGTTCTAGACCATGCTAAGATCTATGATATAGTGGCATGTTTTGGACACTATGTTGATGTAATCCCTTTAATGGGAAATGTTAACTCTTACAATACTATTTTCTGCTTGCCTATTCTTATGAATGCTTGTTTTACCTTATGTACGCTTATTATATGAAAAAGAGGCTTGGATGGGGCACCTTCAGGTGGCACTGTAATCATGTAAAATTTATTGAATATAAATTTTAAAATAATTCAAATTTATGAATATATTAGTCCAAATAAATGTTACGTATTAATATAATTGGGGTAATTATTTAAGTCCAATGAATGCAGATTTAATTAACGTCCAAGTTAATTAATTTGGACTACAATAGACGAGCCCAATTTAGTAAGCCCAATATTATTTCACCCTAGAGGCCCATCTTGGTGCCATGTTTCAAATGACATGGCATGCCAAGTAAGACAAAGAAGCTAATAGGATCACACCATATATCAAAATGACATACCCAATTCAATAAGGCCCAATATGCCATGCCACTTAAATCTGATTGGCTGAAGGGAAGTCTTTCCTATTATAATTCCTCTATTCTACAACTATAATTAGGGGTTTTCATAATTCAAAGGGAGATCAAGAATTCTAATAAGAATCTATTGAGATCTCGTGGATCAAATGCAATAGATTTCTCTACAAGTTCAAAAATTCAAAATTCAAGTTTAATAGAAGGCTTAAAAGCCTTTGAATTAAAGATCAAACTCAAGAACAAATTCAAAGTTCAAGATCAAACTCAAGATTCAAGAATAAGCCTAAAAATCTTGAAAATCCCTTGAATTCAGGTTAAAATCAAGTTCAAGTACATAATAAGTTCATCAAATCCATAAATCAGGATCAAGACCACAAGATTCAAGATTAAGCCCCAAATCCCTTGAATTCAAGTACAAGTCAAGATCAAATACATTAATTTTCATAAGATTCAAGATCAAGCTAAAGAGCCCTTGAATTTATATTTGAGAAGGTGAATTATATGACTCATGGAGATTGTAACACTCACATATTGAAATCAAGTATTAAAATTGTTCTGATATTTTTGTTCTTAATTATTATTTTCTCGATGCGAATTTTATCTTCAATAGTTACATTCGTCGTGTCACAACTAGGCCTAGGTTCAGGTCATGACAAAAGTTGGTATTAGAGAACAAGGTTTGAAAGCATCATAGGGAGTCTAACATGCCGCGTCTAGTAGAGTCTTATTCATAGATGTGAAGTATGCCACATCCATGAATAGGAGGCTATGAGACGTTTAGGAAATCCCCATTTCTTTGTGATCTATGTCATGCTTTCAATACTTATTCCCTCTAATGTAGGTCCTTTCAAAATTTCAAAAATTGCTCCACGACATGGTCAATTACCTAGGCAAATTTATGCTAATAAGGAACAAACTCCTTCGGCTCCCCAAGTCTCTCAAGACCCTTAAGCTGACCAAGTGACTAATGACGAGTTTAGGGTCACTATCACTTTGTTGGCCCAAGCTGTTGCTTCTCCAAAGACTCCTACCCTGACTTTTAGGGTAAGGGATTTTACTAGGATAAATCCCCTAGAGTTCTATGATTCAAAGGTATATGAGGACCTACAAGAGTTTATTGATGAAGTTTACAAAGTGGTTGAGATTATGGGAGGGTCTCCCAAAGAGAAAGCAAAGTTGGTTGCTTACCAACTTAAGGGAGTAACTCAAGTTTGGTTCATACAATAGAAATTTAAGAGGAGTTATGAGTAAGGGCCTATTGGTTGGGAGGTCTTTAAGGCCACTTTTCTTGATCGTTTCTTTCCTCTTGAGATAAGAGAAGCGAAAGTGGTGGAGTTTATGAACTTGAAATAAGGTGCTATGAGTGTGAGAGAGTATTCCCTCCGAAGTTGTCCAAATATTCTCCTTCTCTTGTAGCTAATTTGAGGTCATGAATAGATAAGTTTATCTTGGGTATGTTCGATTTGGCAAAATTAGAGTGCAAGATGGCATTGCCTGTCAAAGAAATGGATATAGCTAGACTTATGACCCATGTCAAACAAATCGAGAGTAAGAAGCTTCAAGGCATGTAGGTGAGAGAGTCCAAGAGGGTTAGATTTGATGGTGATTTTTCTCATACTAAGTTTGGTGAAGGCCAATTCCAACAAGGACAAGGGTCATCTATGGGTGCTAACCAAGGGTTTAGGGTGCCTACTCATAAGGCACAAGGTGATGTTGCTAAGGGTGGTGCTACTCCTTCTAGGTGTCCTAAGTGCGGGAGGAACCATGGAGGTGATTGCTTGAGAGGTGCTAATGCTTATTTTGTCTGTCGAAAATATAGCACAAGATTTTCAAGTGTCCCAATGTTGCTGCTAAGGGGAACGAAGAGCGATCTCAAGGTCAAGTGGTTCAAAAGGGGAAAGTTCCACAAGGTGCCCAAGCTCAAGAAGGTGGACCCTATGGCAATTATTTCTATACTCTTTATGCTAGTCAAGAGGTTAAGAAGTTTCCTGATGTGGTTAAAGGTACGTTATGGGTGTTTGATTTTAATGCATATGCTTTTCTTGATCTCGATGAAAATATTTCTTTTGTTAATCCTTACCTTGCCATAAAGATTTGTCATGACCCAAGCCTAGAGCCTAGATATGATATGACAAATATGAAGTCCGAATACATCCCAAACAAGCCTCTTAGCATATCATGTACACATCCTTGGTTGCGAAAACAAAATAAGACAGCAACAAGAGTCAATTACGAAAAGGGAAGTAGGACTAAGAGAAGTCTTTCATAGCCATAAAAACATAAGAAGAGTCGAGCTCATAAGAAGTTCATCAAATCCATAAATCAGGATCAAGA
>DF359992.1:14258-48476 GCA_000787875.1 Solanum virginianum | reverse complement strand
CTCATAAGCATATACAAATATAGTATCCAACAACACCTCTACTTAAGAATGAAGCTAGGGCCAAGACACTTCCTGGGCTCACCCTCATATAATAAGTGTCCAACGTGAAGAAGAAGTCTTAACATAGCATGAATAAAATAGATATTGTCCTTGGAGTTAAGGACTTACCAAAGCTTTCTTCAAGAACCAAACTAACCATGTGGAGGAGGATGATTGATAGGAGCTCCAGTCCTTATATAGTAAAATCATGTAGGCATAGAGTATGCATTAGTACTTAGAATGTACTAAGTATACAGGGTGCAATGCAACAAAGACATAAGCCATAATATTCAAAATACATACATATAGGCAATGAATATAATCTCAATATGACTCATATGATCAATGCTTGTAATAAAACATGCATGTAAAATATTTAACTTGCATACTATATCATACATATGTGGGAGGAGACCTTAATCGACATAGACCAAGTAAGCTACTACTTGGAATCCAAGGCATGACACCCCCTCAGTAAGGTGACAAGGAATGAAACCCCCTCGATAAGGTGACGAGGCATAATACCTCCTCGATAAGGCGTGGTCTACTTACCAAGGTAAATCAAACATGATAACATGAACTAGATAGATCTACTAGCAAAGTCATTTAGGGAAATAATATCATCCTATGGTGGCACACAGTTTAGAGACTAAAGACTTTATATAAGGATCCCTTGAGTCGAGCACCCATCTTAAGCCTCAATCGGTGCGGTACATATTCTCTAACTTGGTTAACTAATCCTAAAAAAATATAAGGATCCCTTGAGTCGAGCACCCATCTTAAGCCTCAATCGGTGCTAAGTATAATCGCACGTAATACTTGAAATAATCATAAGTTTAATCATAACATGCATAACTTGTAAGAGACATGAATCATGACAGGAGTAGCTTATTCACATGTTTGACCTCTAATAGTGAGCTTAACTTGAACATGAGGGTAAAATAGTAATCATGCTTGATCCCTCAACTTGACATGAATGGCTCTCAAGAGGATAAAATCTAGAAATAGGGATCAACTTGTCACTTGTACGATTATAGATACTTTTCATGAATTTAATACATGCTTGGAAGCCCTTAATTATCATGAAACCACTTGACTTATATATCATGTTTCAGCAACAACTTAAGAATGCTTGTTATGTAATTTAATCAAACACATGGTTGGTTCATGACACTTGTTCAAAATCATGAAACTCAATAGTGTAACAAGAAAGATTAAAATCAATTCAAATTGGTTCCAATAATGTAGTAAAACCCTCATTTTGGGTATCTAAAAATTCATCTCAAAATTCACCATAGTTCATAGTTTTCATAGTTCTAATCATGCATAACTTTGATAGATATAAGACAACTCATGGTATGAGATTAAAATTGATATTCATCAAAAATCAACCAACACTTGATAAAACCCATCATAATTTGATTTCATAATTCATAATAAGAGATACCCATAAGTAATATAACTTGAAATCAGGCGATTTTCATAATATAAGAAGGTTGGGTTCCATGGGTGAAAGGACCCATGGATGAAGACCCACAAACCTTAAACTTGGATTTTCTTAAAATTGAGTTGGGAAACACTTGAAGCTTGAGATGGGTTCTTGAGGTCCAAAGTTGTTCTTGAGATCCTTGAATTTGAATAGGGATTTTGATAAAGTCTTGGAGAGGTTTTGTGAGCTCGAGAGTTGAAAAATCACTAAGTATAGATGATTTCACATTTAAATGGGCATTGGGTTATTACCCCAATGCCCTTGGACAAAATATGAAAAACAAGAATAAACTTACACTGGTCCGCATCCAGTTTGCAACATAGACCAAACGTGAAGCACCAGTTGTGCTAGTCCACGCCCAAGCCGCATCGCGCCTGGGGCGTGGATGCACACTTGAAATTGATTAATTAGTGAAAATTATTTTTCATTACGGGTCATCTTTATCCATTTCCTACTCAATTTTATATTTGATCAAGAATATGAAGTCAGATTTTCGAAATCATGTACGAATTTTGAGATATTAGAAAAATATGTTTATGGGGCATTTCAAAGCACATAACGGGTGTGTCAAGTTTGATGTTTCTCCCAAAATCTTAAAAGAGCCATATTCAGTCAGTAATCAGGTTAGTGAGTCGATTGTAGGTAAGAAAGTTTATAGAAATTGCCCCATTATGGTATTGCATAAAGTCCTTCTATGTGATCTAGTTGAGCTTGACATGACCAATTTTGATGTTGTTCTTGTTATGGATTGGTTGCATGCACCATATGCATCTATTGATTGTAGAACCCATAGGGTCAAATTCCAAATTGCTAATGAGCCTATTCATGAACAGAAGGGAACCAATTCAATGTTTAAGGGTATATTCATCTCCTGTTCGAAGGCTAGGAAAATGATTTCAAAGGGATGTATATATCATGTTGTCTGGGTTATAGGTGTGGAGTCCAAAATTCCTACTCTTGATTTGATTCTTATAGTTAAGGAGTTCCCTGATGTCTTTTCCAATGAGTTACTCAGTATTCCTCCCAAAATGAAAATTATCTTCGGCATTGATCTTCTACCCAATACTCAACCTATTTCTATCCCCCCTATTGAATGGCCCTGGCGGAGTTGATAGAATTAAAGGAGCAATTGAGGGATTTACTTGATAATGGGTTTATAAGTCCTAGTGTGTGTCCATGGGGTTCTCCCAAATTGTTTGAAAAAAAGAAGGACTGTTCACTTTTGATGTGTGTGGATTATCAATAATTGAATAGCGTAACAATTAAAAACAAGTATCCACTTCCAAGGATTGATGACCTATTTGACCAATTGCACGGTGTAAGTTACTTATCCAAAATTGACCTTTGGTCTGAGTATCACCAAATGAGGGTTAAGGAGAGTGATATTCTTAAGATGACATTCCAAACATGGTATAAACATTTTGAATTCTTGGTTATGTCATTTGGATTGACAAATGCTCTTGCTGTCTTTAAGGATTTGATGAATAAACAATTCTAGCCTTATCTATATATGTTTGTTGTGGTGTTCATGACATGTTTAGGGCAGTATTCATTGATGATATATTGATTTATTCTCGAAGTAAAGAGGAATATATGGGTCATTTGAGAATTTTGTTATGAACCTTGAGAGATAAGCATATATTTGCCAAATTTAGTAAATATAAGTTTTGGATGAAGAAAGTGGCATTCCTTGATCACATTGTTTCTAGTGATGGTGTTATGGTTGATCTGAAGAAAATGGTGGTAGTAAAGAATTTTCCTAGACCATTGTCTCCTTTGAATATTAGGAGTTTCTTGGGTTTGGCTAGATATTTTACGAGGTTTGTTTAAGGATTTCCTCTATTGCATTACCTTTGACTAGATTGACCAAAATTAGGGAAAATTTCTGAAACAATCCAAAAAAGAGCCCAAAAATGTGCATCGCAAATGGCCATAATCGTAACTTCTATATATCTCAAAATTCGTTTGTGATATCAAAAATCTAACTTCATATTCTTGATCATGGCATAAAATTGAGTGGGAAATAGGTGTAACCCTGATTTTAGAAGACCCATAGTGAAAAATGAATTTCGCTAACTTTACAATTTCCAGTGAGTATTCGCGATACCTCTGTGACGTGGACTCAACACGGATTTATGTATTTTGTTGCCAGTTTATCCTATTTCGGTACAAAACCTTGGGGTATGCGTAAAAAACCCTATACTTAGTCATTTTTTTTAACCCCATATCATTCAAGAAATTCCCCAAAGCCCTCTCTAACAGTTAGCCCATACTTCATCCAAATTCAAGTGACCCAAAGTCATTCCAGATCTTAAGAAATTCACCTAAGCTTCAAGTTTTCATCTAAATCTTCATCAAGGAAATCTCCAAATTTAAGGTATGTAGATTTCAACCATTGGGTGCTTTCACCCATGGTGCCGAACCTTATTTTCATGTAAATTACATGTTTTTAAGTTGGTTATCTTTGGGTAACTTCTATTACAAAATTTGAATATAAACTATGTTGGGGTTTCATAAAATGTGATTGTTTAAGCATGGTTATCTTCACGATCATCCTCTATGTGGCTAGTTGTGATATCTTGAAGATAAGCTTTGGTGAGTCCTCAAGTTCGAGGACAGTAGCTATACTACTCTCGCTTATGTTATTTATTTATCTTAAACTCTTGATACTATAAGGGTTAGCCCAGAAATTGTCTTGGCCCCTGCTCAAGTCTATGTTTAGAGGTATTGTTGGACAAGTAATCGATGTAATGTGCTATGTTCTCAACTCTTTTTTGTTTATGGTTATCTAAAGCTTTCCTTAGTCTCTTTACCCTTATTTCTACTACTCTGTTGTTGTTTAATTGCTTCTGCGACCACGAATGTGTAGTTGATATGCTACGAGACTTGTTCGGGGGTCTTTTTGTGTTCTCATTCGCCGTGTCACGTCTAGGCCCTACGTTTGGGTTATGACAAACTTGATATAAGAGCACTAGGTTGTTAATGGGCCTTGGAATACAACACATCTCATCAATTAGAGTCTTGTTCATGGTTGTAAAGTGCACCATAACTATGAGCAAGAGGCTATGAGGTGTTTTAGGAAATATTTCCCTTCTTCTTGATCTATGTCATGCTATAGGAGTTAAGTAAGTCTTTTCTCTAATGAATGTTCTTTGTTATTTTAGATCATGCCTATTCTAAGAGGAAGAAGAGCTTGTTCACCCAAGGAGCAACCAACGCCTCAAGCTCCTCAAGCTCCATATAATGGGGAGTGGCTAATAAAGAGTTTCGGGATGCTATTTCCATTCTAGCTTATGCCATAACGAATCAAATCAACCAAGGGGCGTAAACCCCTTATGCTTATACTCTGGCCTCTAGAGTGAGGGATTTTACTAGAATGAACCCACCAGAGTTTCATTGGTTTAAAATGGATGAGAATCCTCTAGAATTTATTGATGAGGTGTACAAAGTATTGTCTATTATGGGTGTAAGGTCAGAGGAAAAAGTAGAATTGGTGGCCTACCAACTCAAAGGGGTGGCCCAAATATGGTTCACTCAATGGAAAGAGGAGAACATGAATGACAATGTTATCCTTTGGGAAGAGTTTAAGGCGTATTTCTCAACCAGTTCTTCCCTCTTGATCTAAGGGAGGCCAAAATAATGGAATTTATGAATCTAAAGCAAGGGTGGATGAGTGTGAGGGAGTATGCCCTATAGTTCAACCAACTCACTAAATATGCACCTCAATTGTTGGTCGAGCCAAGGTTTAGAATGAACAAGTTTATGATAGGTGTATCCAATTTGGTGAATGAGGAGTGTCGTGGCTGCCATATTGATAGGTGATATGGATTTTTCCCACCTTATGACTTATACCAAATAATTAGAGGGGGAAAGGTTGAGAAAAAGGAGAATGGGTAAGGCTAAGAGGGCCCATTTTGAAGGTAGGTTTCAAGGTCCCAAGGGTGGATGATTTTATAAAGGCTAAGGGTCTTTAGATGCTCCCAATAAGATGTTTGCTAATGACAACCTAAGAATCCAAGGTGGTGGTGGTGTGATGCCTAATCCTATGTGCTGACGATGTGCTAGAGGCCATGATGGCCCATGTTTGAGGAACACCAATGCTTGCTATAGTTGTGGAGAGCTAGGTCACAAGATGATTGATTGTCTTCTTAATCAAAATAATGGTAAAGATGGCTATCCACAAGGCTAAGGTGCAAATGCTATTCCTAAGGGGAGAGGAGGCCAATAGGGTGGTACCCCAAGGCACAATTGGTTCTATGCTCTTCAAGGGAGACAAAGGGTAGATAAGGTGACCGATGTCGTCACCGGTATGTTAAAAGTCTTTGATTTTTATATGTATGCATTGATAGACCTAGGTGCCACTCTTTCTTTTGCTACTCGTTTTGTTGCCAAAAAGTTTCATGTTAAACCCAAATTATTGTGTGAGCTATATGAGGCGTCTACTCCCGTTGGTGTATCTATTATTGCTAGAAGGGTCTATAGAAATTGTCCCATTTACATTTTGCATAAAATATTGCCTTGTGATTTTGTTGAGTTGGATATAGTGGAGTTTGATATCCGTCTTGGGATGAATTGGTTGTATTCATATTATTCCTCCATTGATTGTAGAACCCATAAGGTCAAATTATAATTCCCTAATGAACCCTTCCTTGAGTGGGAGAGTCATGATGTGGTGGTCAAGGGTAGATTAATTTCTTGCATTAAAGCCCAATAGTTGATTTCTAAGGCGTGTCTCTATCATCTTGTCAGGGTTAAGGATGATGAGTCCACTGTCCTTCGTATAGAGTCGGTCCTGGTAGTGAATGAGTTTCTTGATGTCTTCCCTAGTTAGCTTCCCGATGTTCCTCCCGAAAGGGAAATAAATTTTGGCGTAGAACTCCTTTCCAATGCTCAACCCATTTCTATTCCCCCTCACTGTATCCCTGGCAGAATTAAAGGAGTTGAAGGAGCGATTGAGGGATTTGTTGGAGAAGGGTTTTGTTAGGCCTAGCCAATCACCTGGGGGAGCACTGGTGTTGTTTGTGAAGAAGAAGGATAGTTCTCTTAGAATGTGTATTGACTATCGACAACTTAATAGGGTCACTATAAAGAATAAGTACCCTCTACCAAGGATTGATGATCTTTTTGATCAACTTCAAGGGGCTAGTCACTTCTCTAAGATTGACCTTCGGTCCAGCTATCACAAAGTGAAAGTGAAGGAGTGTGACATTCCCAAGATGGCTTCCGGACTAGGTAAGGGCATTGTGAGTTTGTGGTTATGTTCTTCGGGTTGACTAATACACTGTCTATCATCGTGGATCTTATGAATAGGGTCTTTAAACCCTACCTTGATTTGTTTGTGGTGGTACTTATTGATGATATCTTGATCTATTTCCATTGTGTGGAGGAGCATGTGGATCACTTGAGGGTGTTGTTGCAAATCTTAAGGGAGGAGAAGTTGTATGCTAAATATGAAAAATATGAGTTTTGGTTGAAAGATGTTGCCTTTTTAGGTCATGTGGTGTCGGGAGATGGTATTAAGGTGGATCTTAAAAAGACGGAGGTGATTAGAAATTGGCCTAGACCTTTGACTCCATTGGACAGTAAGAGTTGCTTAGGCTTAATGGGTTACTACCGGAGGTTTCTTAATGGGTTCTCTTCTATTGGTTCTCCCATGACTAAGTTAACCTAAACAAAGACAAAATTTATGTGGACCGATAAGTGTGAAAAAATTTTCCAAACTTTGAAAAATAAGCCTATCTTTGCTCTTATCTTATCACTATCGGATGGTTGGAAGGGTTTGTTGTGTAGTGTGATGCCTCATAAATTGGTTTGGGTTGTGTTTTGATGCAAAATGGTAAGCTGATAGCTTATGCCTCTAGACAACTTAAGGTGCATGAAATGAATTATCCTACCCATGATCTTGAATTAGCCGCCGTGGTATTTGCTTTGAAAATTTGGCGTCACTACTTGTATGGGATTCATGTTGATATATTTACTAGATCTTCAATTTGCCGCCGTGGTATTTGCTTTGAAAATTTAGCGTCATTACTTGTATTGGGTCCATGTTGATATGTTTGTCGATCATAAGAGTCTTTAATATGTGTTCACCCAAAAAGATCTCAACTTGAGACAAAGAAGGTGGTTAGAGCTCCTTAAAGATTATGATATGAGTATGTATTATCACCTCATTAAGGCTAATGTTAATGCGGTAAGGCTAATGTAATGGCCAATGCTCTAAGTAGGGTGTCTATTGGTAGCCTAGCTCATTTTGATGAAGGTGGCAAGGAGGTGGCTAAAGAGGTTCATCGGTTGGCTAGATTGGGGGTTAGGTTGGAAGAGGTTGACAATGGTTGTGTAGTCGTTGTTGATCATTCTAAATCTTCATTGATTGAGGAGGTGAAGGCAAAGCAAGATCTTGACCCCACCTTGTTAGAATTGAACGCCTTGGTGAGAGATGGTAAGGTGGACGTTTTCTCCCAAGGGGGAGATGGTGCCCTTAGGTACCAAGGTAGATTATGTGTGCCTTCTGTTGATGATTTGAGAAAGAAGATTTTAGATGAGGCTCATAATTCTTCCTATTTTATTCACCCTAGTTATACCAAGATGTATAGAGATTTGAGGGAAGTGTATTGGTGGGGTGATATGAAGAGAGATATTGCTAAGTTTGTATCCAGTTATCATAATTGTCAATAAGTGAAAGCAGAACATCAAAGGCAGAGTAGCCTAACCCAAGATATGGAGATTCCTACTTGGAAGTGGAAGGAGATTAACATGGATTTTATGGTTAGGTTGTCTAAGACTAGGAGACATTTTAATTCTATTTGGGTTGTGGTTGATAGAATGACAAAGTCAGCTCATTTTCTACCGGTCAAAACTACATATGGTGCCGAAGATTATGCTAGATTGTACATTCATGAGTTTGTTAGATTATATGGTGCTTTTTCTATGATGATGGTCTCTTCCTACACATGTAATATCTTCTATACAAACATGTTTTACTACAAGCATTGATCATGCCGGATCGTGCTGCTCAATTCACTTCTCACTTTTGGAGGTCCTTCAAAAAAGGTCTTGGTACAAAGGTAAAGCTTAGCACGGTCGTTCACCCTCAAACAGATGGCCAAGCTGAAAGAACTATCCAAGCTCTTAAGGATATGCTTGGATCTTGTATTTTGGAGTTTAAGGGTTATTAGGATGATCATCTTCTACTCATTGAATTTGCTTACAATAATAGCTATCATTCAAGCATTGGTATGACTCCTTCTGAGGCTCTCTATGGTAGATGTTCTAGGTCCCTGATTAGATGATTTGAGGTAAGGGAGATGGCTTTATTAGGCCTGAATTTGGTTCTGGAGGCTATGGAGAAGGTGAGTTTTATAAGGGAACGATTGAAAATAGCCCAACGTAGATGTAAGGAGAAGGGAGCTTGAATTTAAAGTTTGTGATTGGGTCTATTTGAAGGTCTTAGCTATGAGGGGTGTGGTTCATTTTGGCAAAAAAGGTAAATTGAATCCAAGATTTGTAGGTCCTTATATAGTGTTGAGGAGGATTTGTAAGCTGGCCTATGAGTTGGAGTTGTCTAATGATATGAATATGGTTCATCCGGTCTTCCATGTGTTTATGTTGAGAAAATGTGTGGGTGACCCTAATGCTATTATACCTTTGGAGGTATTGAGTGTTGTTGAAGATAATTTGACTTATGAAGAAGTTTCGGTAGAGATTTTGGATAGATAAATGAAGAGGTTGAGGAACAAGAATGTAGCTTCCGTCAAGGTTCTTTGGGGAAACCAACAAGTTGAAAGTGCCACACGGGAAGCCGAGGTGGACATACAAAAGTGATATCCCTATCTCTTCTGTTCTACCAAGCCTAAGGTACTAATTCATGTCCCCTATGTGATCTTAAGTCTTATGTTTCAACCCTTATGTCATTTGCATGCATTCATGTTTATGTTGACAAGTTTATGGTGGTTTTTGACACTTATGTTAAGATTTTTGAAAATGGTGTTTAAGTGCATCATTGAATTCTTGTTGGGGCTATTTTCTTCATGATTACTTTTCTTATGTAAGCTTCTTTCACATTATGGGACGAATGTTCCTAAGGGGGAGATATTGAAATGCCCCCAAAACGTGCTCGAAAATGTGCCTTGGAAATGCCCATAATCGTAATTTTCATATATCTCAAAATTCTGTGCGTGATATCGAAAATCTAACTTTATATTCTTGATTAGGGGGCAAAATTGAGTGGAAAATGGGTATAACCCCGATTTTAGAAGGCCCATAGAGAAAAATGAATTTCACCAACTTTGCAATTTCCAGTGAGGGTACGCGACACCTCCGTGACGCAGACCCATTGCGGACCTGTGTATTTTGTTGCCTGTTTTTCCTATTTCAATCTAAGGCCTTGGGGTCTTGGGCGTAAGCCCTCCTCATAAAAGCACCTATACTTAGTCATTTTTCAACCACATATCATTCAAGACATTCCCGAAAACCCTATCTAACACTTAGCCAATATTTCATCCAAATTCCTCATTTCGGATCTCAAGAAATTCACTCAAACTTCAAGTTTTCATCCAAATCTTCATCAAGGAAATCTTCAAATTTGAGGTATGTGTGTTTCACCTATTATGTCCTTTCAACCATAGTGCCCAATGTTATTTTTGTGTAAATTGCATGTTTTCAAGTTGGTTATCTTTGGATATCTTCTATTATGTAATTTGAATATAAACTATGTTGGAATTTCATAAAATATGATTGTTTAAGCATGTTTTGACTTATGAATCTATGACCTATTATGAGAATTGATGAGGGGTTTCAATGTATCTTGCACGGGGGTATTACCAAGTGTTGGTGGGTTGATTTACCTGTAGTTTTCTCACTTGATTTCACTTTTGAATTACATGATTTTGAACTAGCATTACACAACCACCAAGTGTTTGATAAAATGTTCAGTTAAGGATTCTTGAGTTATTGATGATCTATTGTATGGTTTATGAGTCAAGTGACTTTATGATGATAAAAAGAATCTATGTATATGTTGAATTCATGAAAAGTATCTATAGTGTTGCAAGTTGACTACACCTTGTTGGGGGTGATATGCCCAATCAACTTGTGAGGGGATGACAAGCCTTGACCACCTTGTTGGGGGGGGTGACATGCCCGTACTACCACATTGAGTGCTATATACCTTGACCACCTTATCGGGAGGTGACATGCCTATACTGCCACGTTGAGGGGTATATACCTTGAACACCTTGTCGGGGGGTGACATGCCCGTACTACCACTTGAGAGGTATGTACCACAATCACCTTCTAAGGGGGTGACTTACCTTGGATTCCAAGTACTAGTTTGCTTTTTCTATGATGATGGTCTCTTCCTACACATGTAATATCTTCTATACAAACATGTTTTACTACAAGCATTGATCATGCATGCCATGTTGTTAATATACTATCCTTTGCTTATGATTATGCATTTTTACTATGTTGCCTATCTTTTGTTGCATTGCATCCTACATGCTTAGTATATTTAAATGTACTAATGCATACTCTATGCCTATATGATGTTAGTATGTAGGAACTGGAGCTTCTCACGATCATCCTCCACGTGGCTAGTTGTGATATCTTGAAGATAACATTTGGTGAGTCCTCAAGTTTGGGGACACTAGCTATACTACTCTTGCTTATGCTTTTTCTTTCTGTTGAACTCTTGATACTATGAGTGTGAGCCCGTAGAGTGTCTTGGCCCCCGCTTAAGTCTATGTTTAGAGGTATTGTTGGATAAGTGATGTAATTATGCTATATTCTTTACTCTTTTTTGTTTATGGTTATCCAAAACTTTCCTTAGTCGCTTTATTCTTATTTTTACTCTGTTGTTGTTGTTTAATTGTTTTCGTGACCAAGGATGTGTAATTGATATGCTAATAGGCTTGTTTGGGTTCCCTTCGAGTTCTCATTCGTCATGTCACGTCTCGGCCCTAGGCTTAGGTCGTGACAATTTCAATGGTCAGATGAATGTGAGAAAAGTTGACAAACATTGAAGGATCGTCTTACCTCATCCCCTATTTTGACATTACTAGAAGGTACATATGGATTTGTTGTTTATTATGATGCTTTATGTGTGAGATAGGTTGTGTGTTGATACAACATGGCAAAGTCATTGCCTACACTTCCAGGCAATTAAAGGTTCATGAAAGGAACAACCCGACCTATGATCTTGAGTTGTTGGCTATTGTGTTTGCATTGAAAATATAGTGCAACTATCTTTATGGGGTGCATATTGATATATTTACCAACCATAAGATCTTGCAATATGTTTTTTGCCAAAGGGATTTGAACCTTTGGCAATGGGGATGGCTAAGGTTGCTCAGAGACTATGGCATAAGTGTACAATATCATCATAGTTAGGCAAATGTTATGGTCAACACTCTTAGTAGAGTGTTTATGGGGAGTGTAGCTTATGTGGAGGACAGAAGAAAGGAGTTGGTAAAAGATGTTCACCAATTGGCCTAATTGGGTGAAAGATCGAGAGGTTCACATTTGGGTAACGTTCTATTGCATAATGGAATGTAATCATCATTAATAGAGAAGGTTAAGGCATCCCAAGATACGGATCCAATATTCATAAAGTTAAAAAGTTTGTGGTTGATAAAAAGGTTGAGGTTTTCTCACAAGGGGGAGATGGAGTAGTTTGTTATCAAGGCTGATTATGTGTTCCAACTGTTGATGGCTTAAGGGAGATGATATTGAGGGAAACCCATAACATAGTATTCTATTCATCCATGATCCGCCAAAATGTATAGAGATTTAAGGGAAGAGAATTGGTGGAATGTCATGAAAAAGGATATAGATAAGTTTGTAGCGGAATGTCCAAATTGCCAACAAGTGAAGGTTGAACATCAAAGATCGGGAGGTATCGCTCAAGACATTTATATTCCTATTTAGAAATAGGAAGATGTAATATGAATTTCATTATGGGTTTGCCTAAGACTAGAAGGCAATTTGATTCTAAATGGGTGATTGTGGATAGGATGCCAAAATATGCCCATTTTCTACCAGTTAAGACTTCTTATAATGTGGAGGATTATGCCAAGATGTATATTAAGGAATTGGTAAGGCTTTATGGTGTGCCTTTGTCCATAATTTAGGATCGTGGTACTTAATTCACATCATATTTTTGGAAATCTTTCCAAAAAAGTCTCAGTACTAAAGTAAAGTTGGGCACCGTGTTTCATCCTCAGACGGATGGGCAAGCTCAGAGAATAATTTAAATATTGGAAGATACGTTGAGAGCATGTGTACTTGACTTCAAGGGTAAATAGGATGATCATTTTCCTTTGATTGAATTTGCATACAACAATAGCTATCATTCAAGAATTGAGATGACTCCTTTTGAGGCTTTGTATGGATGAAGATATAGGTCCCCAGTAGGATGGTTTGAAGTTGGAGAAATGTCTGTGATTGGTCCCTATTTGGTACTTGAGCATATGTAGAAAGTGAGACTTGTAAGGGAGAGATTGAAAACAACCCAAAGTCACAAAAATTCATATTCAAGCATTAGAAAAAGAGATCTTGAATTCAATGTAGATGATTAGGTGTATCTCAAGGTGTCTCCTATGAAAGGTGTTGTACGATTTGGAAAGAAAGACAAGTTAAGTCCTAGGTATGTAGGTCCTTATAAGATCTTAGAAAGGATTGGTAAAATGACTTACAAGTTCAAGTTGCCAATGGAATTATCTATGGTTCATCCAGTATTCCTTGTGTCAATGTTGAGGAAATTTATTAGCAATCTAAATATTGTTATACCTTTGAATGACATGATCACTGAAGATGATCTAACCTATGAGGAAGTTCCGGTTCAGATTTTAGACCGACACATCAAGAGATTGAGAAACAAGGAAGTTGCAAAGTTTTGTGGAGAAACCAACAAGTTGAAAGTGCAACATGGGAAGTGGAGGTGGACATGATGAAACGATATCCTTACCTTTTTCCTTCCACTCAAGCTTAAGGTGCTTAGTCACTCATGCTCAAATCCCTTCAAGCTTCTAGGAGTCTATCTCTCTATGTCATATTACATGCATGCATACTCATTAAAATGATTTCTAAGGATGTTTTAAAGTTGCATTGTTGCATTTATGATGAAATGTGAGTTATGTACTCTATTCTACTCAAGCTTACCTTGATCCCATTTGAGGACAAATATTCACAAGGGAGAGATAATGTAACACCTCTCAATGCGACTCAAATGTCTTTATCAAGTATTTCTTGAATATCATAAAATACATTGTTATTTGGCAAATCCAAGTTCGTATTCTTTTTAAGGGGAAAAATTGTGTACGAAAAGGATCTCCTTCTCTTTTTAGGTCGTCCATATAAACAATTTTCATATCATTTTGCATTTCCAGAAGAGTACGTGAACTCTCTGCGTCGCGGAGAGGGTTCACTTATGTACATAAGTGACCTAGACTCATTCCTAGGTCAAAATAAGGAAAAATTAAATTTTGCAAAAAATGAACTATGGTAAAACAAGTCCGTATTGCGAACTTGTTCCCTCATAGTTCAAATTTTTTCTTAAAATTCTTACACCAAGTGAAAACGCCTTAGACTTTTCCCTAGGCCCATTTACATTATTTTAGGCAATTTTTGGCACCTAATTCCATTCTATGAATTGCCTTTAACCCCAAATTAATCCCATTGTTTGACCATTCACACATTACAAAAAAATTCTTTCTCTAAGAAACTCTCTCAAGAGATCGCTTCTTCCTTAAGTAAAACTTCATTGAAGCTTAGGTGAAGCAAAATCCTCCATTTCTCTTCAAACTTTCCAAGTCAATCAGTTAAGATATGTAAGATTCATCTATAGAATCATTTCTTCTATGGAGACCCTTCTCAATCCCTATTTTTTACGTTAATTCAATTATGAAATTATATGTATCTTCTCTACTTCTACTGTGTGTATCTTCTCTATTTCTACTCCAATTCTTCAATTATAATCAAGATCATGACTAGATCTATCCTACTATGAATTCAAGTAAATTGCTTGAAATAGATGGTTTTGCCATAAGTGATTTCAAGTATATGATTAGGGCTTTTTTTTCTTATATAAAAATTGATATGGGTTCCTTTACTAATGATCCAAATTGATTTCAATTGCATGATTCCTATATGATTTTCATCTAATTGCACGATTTTCACTCAATTGTTCATGGACCCACATATGGCCCTAGTTTCCCTATGAAAAAGCTATGAATCTTATGAACATGACTTTAAACTATGAAGGTATGATCTTATGATAATGATTTTAATGATGATGATGACTTGATAAGTGTAACCTAAACACCCTAAATTTATGATGATGATGATGATAAGGTTGGGAGTATACCTACACTAATATGAAAAGTAATATAGATGGACTATTCCTATGTTATGATGAAGTCATGATATCTAATTTACAAGCTATAAAAGTATGATTTTGATAAAGTATGAATTATAATGATGTCTATATATATGCATGATTATGTATTCCATGGGATATGACTTAGCATCGAGAGGGATCGGTACACTCCATAGTCCCATAACTATTTCTCTATATAGGAATGTTGTTCATGTTATTATGCCTTAAAGGTGTGCTGATGGATCCATTTAACTTTAATAATGGACACTCACTATGCTAGGATAGAGCCTAAAGGGTGTGGTTAAATGATGGGTTCTCACCATGCTAGGATAGAGCCTATAGGGTGAGGATCGAGTCTACCTTTGCAAAGTAGACTCCTCTTTTGCTTGGTATAGGGGAACATAGGGATTCCATGTAATAGTCCGCATGGTCTTAATGTCGGTTATGGTCTTATTCCATTATAGGCATGTCAATTAGGTAATAAAATGTTTTATAATGCTTCCACACATGATTTTAAATATTGCATTGCTCATGCATGTCTTGTCTTTGCTCTATTGTTTATGTCTATGCATATTTCTATAATGTGCCATGTCTATTGATGCATTTCATGCTTATATACTTAGTACATTCTAACGTACTAACGCATACTTTTGCCAACATGATATCACCATGTAGGGATGGATGACGATTGTACCCCTCATATGGCTAGCTTCTGCATTTATTATTTAAGATTGGTGAGTTCCGATGGTTCAGGGATAAGGCCTACGTTTCTTTCTTATGATATTATTCTAAGACTTTTATACTTTGCTAATCTAGGGGGTGAGCTAGTAATGCTTTGTTTTAGACCCCACCAAGATCTATGGTATAGAGTCATATTTTGGACACTATGTAGATGGGAAATGTTGACTCTTATGATGCTATTTTCTGCTTGCCCACTCTTATGAATTCTTGTTTTACTTTATATATGCTTATGATATGAACAAGAGGCTTGGATGGGTTGCCTTCGGGTGTCACATTTGCCTTGTCATGAAAAGGCCCTATGTTCAAGTCATGACAAATAGGCGAGGATGCCCAAGAGTTCATGATGACCTATTTGGAGACACTACAGACCTTGAGATTGTTGTAGACCAGATATGTAGATTTCACTATTTATCAGTTAGATGGGGTTTCCAGGTAGTGGTAGCACACATATTTAGGTACTAGGCTAGCGGTATCCCCTTCAGTCTTATGGACTAATTTTTCAAAGGCTTTCTTGGATAGATGTGTCCCCCAAAGTCTTAGAGATAGGCTCCATGATCAATTTTCTTAACTAGAACAGGGGTCCATGATAGTGTCAGAGTATGAGGCTAGATTCATGAGTTGTCTAGGTATGCTATCATTATTGCCTATAGAGAATGAGCAGATTTGATATTTTCTCAGGGATGTACGAACTCAGTTACGAATTGAGACATAGTTATTAGTTATAACGGATTATTCTTTCCTTGATATTGTGGATCATGCTTGTATGATTGAGCAACTTCATTGCGAGGCCCATGAGACAACAATAAGCAGGCCCACCATGAGGGAAGCTATAGGAAGACTCAATATAGGTCTAGGGAGAATTATGATAGGTCTCAGTAGATATCCTAAACCAAGCCATACATTTTACTTAGCCTATCATTGCTCCAGGCCCTCAGAGGCAGATACTATAAGCCGCCGTAACCAACGTAGTAGAGCCCAAACTTCCATAGTGTGTCATGAGTTTACAAATATAGATAATTAGTCCCTAGAGTCCCCAGTACAGATAGAGATGTCCTAAGTAGGCCAGTTTGCTCTGCCACCGAACACCAGAGATAGAGGTCAAGATAGAGGTCGTAGATATGATCAGTATGGCTTTAGAGATGATCTTATACCAGGTACGATTACTTTATGTTAACAACATGCTAGTTATTTTGACTCTGGTCGGAGACTTCTTTTCTTTTGTAGTAGTAGATTATTGTGATATTGGGGCCATATTTGTTATTATGGTAAAGTAGTATTGTAATTAGTGCTTGATTGCTTGTCCTATGGGTTTTTCATTTTGCCTTTCCTGTTATGATTAGATTGGATGTTCATTCCTTGTTATTGTTATTATTAGTTGGGGTAAGGTTGCAACTGAGAGTAGTCGTGATGATAGGAGTGCTTCCATCGATAGGCCTGGGTAATCTTTTGGCAGATTTTCCATGTTAGTAGCGGTAATCATCTTAGATGGTAAGGTTGTTGAGTCCTTATGTGGCTTTGTATTACTTATTGGGTGGTTTCAGTATGGATTTGATTATCTTAGGTAATTCCAGTTGTTCTTGGCGTGATTAATTAGGAACTGATGCTAAGGAAGGAATTAAGAAAATTCCCAGCAATTCTAAAATAAGTTGGGTTCTATTGCTAGCCTGGAGTGCTATTTCAGCATTTCTTGTTTCATGAAGGTGTCAATCAATCCATCAGAGCATACGAGCCCCACATCTTTGTTTTGGTACTTTAGAATGCAGTTGTGCTTGACTTTCATGGACAAAAAAGTTTTTGTAGTAGTGGATGTTATAATGACCCTCTAGGTCACTTTCTGGATATTTTGTATCTATTAGAGCTTGCCTTGATGACTTCCAGTTATTTATCACTCACTGGCATTGTTCGTTTAAGCAGTGTGTAGTTTTCTATAATATATACGTTGGTCTAAATTGGTAAAATAAGGTTAGCAGTAAGGTAGGTGTAAATGGCCCTAGAATAGTATTTTGACAGTTCCACTTGCTCCGAAATGGCCAAATAAGGGTAAAAACATGTCCGGTGTTAGCTATACAAATATTTACAAATTTAGCCTCTAAAATAGGTCAATAGTTGACTTTAGTCAACATCCTTAGTAAACGTGCCCAAATGGGAATTTTGACAATATAGTTAGCATTTAAATGTTGAGCTTTGTAACACCCCACACGCATTATAAGTATTTGTACTATACACATGAAACATGATTTGGACTTTCAATTAGTGCTGACCCTAAACAAAGGAAAACAATTAAGGTGCTTGTAGGACTTAGGAAGCTAGCAGGTGAGTCAGCTACTTGGTTAACTTAAACTTGCGAGTTAAATGGAAACGAGGCTCGATGTCGCAATTATCCAATTCCGATTATGAATAAAGTTTAAGTCAAGGAGGTATCTTTGGCCCATGTTTTACTAATATAAGTGGGCTATATTTGCAGCCAAAAATGGAGGATGAAAGAGGCCCAATTATATCCTAACTTACTTAACTAATTGGGCTACAATAAGAGAAGGAAACATCTGCACATAGGCAGCCCAAGATCCATCAATTTAGAGGCACATTTTGGCCCATATTTTAAGTAAGAAGCTACTGCATCACCATCCTCCTAATAGCTTCTAATATATGGTTAAAAATATAGGAGTAAGTCGGCCAAAGTTATGTTTTAAAAGCGGTCAAAACAGCAAGCTATTTCATTCACGTTTGAAGCAAACTTTTCAGCTTTTGCTGAAATTTCTGGACAACATGTGTTGTTGATGTTGCTGTGTACTTTTCTTGTTGATTATGAGTTGTTTCTCTTCTTGGTTTGCCATATTATGAAATATTTCTTATGTAATTAACAAAGGATAGGTTGTAAGTGGTATAACCAGGCTGTTCTTATTGATTATGAGCTGTATGTCTTTTTGGTTTGCCATATTATGAAATATTTCTTATGTACTTAACAAAGGATAGATTGGCAGTGGTATAAGCAGGCTGTTTGGTTGCTTTTACAGTCCGCAACAGTGAGCATTTACGTGAGATCACAATTGTGTTTTTGATTGTAACTTGAGGGCTGATGTATACAAGCCATAGAGGAAAAGCACTAGCAAAGTGATCAGAGGCATATTTGAGCGACATACAGGTAGGCTATGGCCTTCCCTCTCTGAGATTGAGTAGAATATATCAATATTTTTGGGGATTGACTAACTGAAAAGCAAGGGAAAAGGGTTAAAATCCTATATGTTGAATATGATTACATTAACTACTATTTGTGACTGTTCTAGCATCTGTTAGCATGTGAGGCCACCTGTGGATAATCGTTGTAGCGGAACATTTTGAGGAAGGGAAGGTTATCCCAAGGTAGTAGCGAGGTTGTACAGCGAGGTATGTAAGGCTATTTGATTTCCTATCACTTGGCATGAACCATAGATTCCTCATTGGTACATAGAAATACTTACCAACTCCGACACAATTAGTAACCATATCTTCACTCTTTCATGTGTATATATGCTGTCATATATAGTCACTTTCAAAGCTACATACATACCCAATTACCTTCAAGTCTACATACATACATGGATACCAAGTTACATGGATTCTTGTTGCCAAATAAAGTCCATAAGTTATGTCATCCCATATGCATTTCATTATTTGTTTAATATACTCTTTTCATTGTCATATTTTCTTGTATAGTTATCTTTATGTCACATACTTCATATACAGTTCTACAACTCTAATATTACACAGTTCTACAGCTCCAATAATGTGACTACCAAAACATCATCTCAAAGGTAAATCAAAGAGATTGTATAGTATTTACATTTAGATAGGTGGCAACCAAGGGGTGAGAGATTCACCTAGCCAGGGTCCATCCTATCATGGGGGGCAGCCCAAGGGGGCTAGATTACTAGCTTGGCATAGGGACGAACCCGACAGAGTTTACCCCCGATCAACTAGGTCTTTCATAGTAATACTGTGCACAAATTTTATAGATTTCACAGTAAGGGTAAAGTAATATAAAGAATGTAAAAGTACATGATCCCACAGTATAATCAGAGGTGGTTTCTTATCATACATCAGTGCATATTTCCATTTGAGTTGTCATTTCACACAGTATTTCCTGCCTTACATATTCAGTACATTATCTCATACTGACGTCCCTTACGGGGGACCTGCATTTCATGCTGCAGGTACAGGTGCTAGTAGATTGCCCCAACAGGAGTACAGGACATCCAGTTATGATTACCAAGCTCGAGGTTGCTTCAGAGCTTTGCATGTCTAGAACATATATTTTTGTATTGTACAGTTAGTTGAGGCGGGGCCTGTCCCGACCCTTATCAGATTTCTGTCAGTATCTAGAGGCTTTGTAGGCTATGTAAATTAAAGTTTGGTCATATCACGTACTTTTGGCAATGTGGCCCCGATGGCCTAGATATATGCGTTCCATTTGAGCTTATTGTTACTGTTTACTTCCCCAAAGGTATAATGAGTATAGAACATCTTCTAATATGTGCAGAAAGCGCATAGACTTAGTTTGGTTCTCCCGGGCCTTATCGACAATGGGTGTCGTTCTGCCTTAATGGAATTTGGGGC
This sequence comes from Solanum virginianum, assembly GCA_000787875.1. Lineage (NCBI taxonomy): Eukaryota > Viridiplantae > Streptophyta > Magnoliopsida > Solanales > Solanaceae > Solanum > Solanum virginianum. Next base: position 28,242 of record DF359992.1, on the reverse strand, counting down.
GTGACAACTTTGGCTAATATACACCTTTTATTCAGTTCCAGAGACTTTCAAGGTGCACTTTGACCCTCCTCGATAGATTTTGGTATTGAAAAGTGGGACCCACATTAGATCAAAACTACCTTCGATGAGAATTTTGAATACGCCATTAAGCCTGAAATGCCGTTTTCGATCAAATGTCATATATAATTTATATTTTTCTGACTCTGGATGAGGCCAGAACATTGAAATTAAGCTGGAGCAATTGTTGAAAATTAGAGGTGACAGGTAACGTCGCCCATTGGGAAGCCGCCACATGGCAAGTAGCAGAAATAATTAAAAAAAATAAAAGAGGATATATCAATGAGTTTTGAGAAATATGGAGGAACAATATGAAACTTTCATCCACCATAAATTACTCGATTTTAATCCAATTTCGGCAATTCAAAAGAATAACTTGTGTATTTTTTTAAGAGGGACATAATAAAAATATCATAAATTGTTTTTCGCACATCATTTGAGGTAAATTTGGCCATTTTCCTGCTGTATAATATTCTATTTTTTGGAAAATTCAGGATGTGATAACTTGGTCATTTTGAATAGGTATTTAGTGAAATTTTATTCTAAATTGAAGAGTTTTTCGAGGAGCACACAGTGGTGTTAATGGGGTTTTCTGAAATTGCTCGGCTTGAGAGAAAATTAAGGTTAAACTGACTGCCATATATTATTTTTATCAAAAAGAAATATTTTTCATTTTGGGCGGTTTATATTGTTTTAACCATCGGATTGAGCCCAAATTTAGGGTACATGCTCAGGGAGTATGGAGCTTATTATATGGACTTTGTTTTAGAATTTCACTATAGGCCCACTTTTGTTATATGAAAACTGACCTAAGCTCATTTTCTATGATTTTAATGTCAAAATAATCGTATTGATACTGTTGTTCTACTTTTGATAGTTAGGCAGTATTTTGAGATCATCCATAGAGGAAAAGCACTAGCAAAGTGATCAGAGGCATATTTGAGCGACATACAGGTAGGCTATGGCCTTCCCTCTCTGAGATTGAGTAGAATATATCAATATTTTTGGGGATTGACTAACTGAAAAGCAAGGGAAAAGGGTTAAAATCCTATATGTTGAATATGATTACATTAACTACTATTTGTGACTGTTCTAGCATCTGTTAGCATGTGAGGCCACCTGTGGATAATCTATCAAATTCTTATTGTATTGCTAGTTATTTGGGTTGATAGAGTGATGATATGACCTGTTGAGGATCTCTTGGGGAACTGCTATATATGTGATAGCTTTCATATACTGATTGTTTGCTTATTAGGAACTGATAGGGCTAATATTTGACATGCAGAGCATGCCTATTATTGTTGTATTCATATCTACTGTATTTATGCCTTGTTGTTGTAAATATTAGGCCTTAGTCTAGACTTAAGCTAGTGATGCTCTAGACCTATGCTGATAAGGATCGATTAAAAGTTATATTAACATTCGGTGTGACTTGTAGACTGGATTGGTAGGCTTAAGTTTGGTAGAGTACAGTCTTGGTTACATCCTATGAACCACCAATGCAAGTTCATACCAGGTCTGTAGTTTGTATTAGAATCCAGGACATAGCTTGATGTTTGCAGTCCAGGCCACCCTGATGTCCAGTCTAGGGCATGACCTAAATTCACCATGTCCTGATGTCTAGTCCAGGGTATTACCTAAATTTACCATGTCCTGATGTCCAATCTAGGGTATTGCATGACTTTACCATGCCTTGATGTCCAATCTAGGGTATTGCATGACTTCACCATGCCCTGATGTCCAGTGCGGGTATTGCCTGAGTTTCACATGCCCTGATGTCTAGTTGAGGGTATTGCACACCCTGATGTATGGTCTAGGATATTGCATACCTTGAGGGTTAGTGTATGGTATTACCTGAGGTCCAGTCTAAGCCATGGTCTAAGGTCCAGTCGAGAACTGGGTTATTTACTGGGTCACATTTGCTATTTGAGGTCCATGCTTTGTGATACAAGCTTAATGGGGTCACATCCGCAGTTCAAGATCTGGGATTTGTGTTCCTCTTTTGCATTCAAGTTAGGTTATAGGTTCAAAATACAACTGAGTGTTTGGGATCGATTGATAGATCTTTCGCTACTTGGTGCATGGGTGTATCCATTAGGCTTATTGAGGCTCGACTGGCGTATAGTATCTTACACTCACGTACCTCCCTGTCCTACATAGCTTTTTTTGGTACTACTCAGTTCGACTTGGTATTAGTATTACCACATCTCAACTAGATGGTTCTATCAAAGTGATGGTTATGTGTACACGATGATTAGATTTGGAGCTTAATTTAGACATTATATCTATAACCTTACACCTATTCACCCTTTATTATGCAAGGGTGTACCACTCGGGCCTATGGGGATTTGATTTTTGTACATGCATAGATAGTATAGGCTTACACCCATGTACAACACTACCTAACCATCCAGTCCTTAGATCTCGACCATAATTGTCAGCATATATACCTTGTTCTTGTGATAGATACATGTAGAGTTATATTTGATATATCCCTACTTTATTTACTATTCTTAATCAGTTGGCCTATGATGCCTATTGGGTACCTTATCCCTGGCATTCACCTCTACACATTTGTATCTATTTTGTAGTGTATGTCCTAGCTTGAGGTAGCAATAATGATTCTTCCTGTGATAGCTATATTTTGAGACTAGTGGTGAGCACTGGATGTCCGTGGATCCTTCTAGTCTCTTTCTTTAATCATGGTTATCTTTTATAGGTTTTGTACATGCATATAGAGCTATATTATTGTTAGTGTGTTATCGTATCTATAATAGATCCGTACAGGTGACTTCCATGTCCTAGAAGAGGCTATTTTGCTATTGTTATGTTGATGGATGCCTAGTATTAGCTTGTATTTATGTTAGTTTGGTAAACTATTATGTTATGCCCATTACCAGCTATTCTGTGACAGGGTAAGGCTTGTCTATTGGGGGAAAGGTAGGGGCCATCCTATAAGGTTGGGGTCGTGATAGATGCACATGTATATCACATTGAAATTCTTATAGACTTTTACTCAACTTGCATCATATGCTTATCGAATAATCAAAATAGTATTCTTACACAAAATTACTTGCTCAAGAATAACATTATTTAAAGAACAAATTATTTATTTAAAAGAGCGAGTGTAATGACCCTCCCAGTCATTTTCACGTTGCCATCTTCTTCTCATTAGTTAGAGCATTCTCATAGTGACCTCAAAGTCATTTATGACATGCTGGCACTAACAGTTCAGTCGCCTGGTTGTCTTTTTGGATTTTGTGCAGTTTTTCATACTGTGAGGTCTTTATAAACTTTAAAAGTTGACTTTGGTAAAAACAATGTAGGTAAATAGTCTCTGAAAAAAATTTTGATAATCCAATCAGCTCTAGAATGTCTATTTTAGGCTAGAAGCATAACCGGGTCAAGTTTCGTGGCTTTTGATGCGAGCTTAAGCCATTTGGCATTTTGGTTGTTCCAAATTGACCCAAAGTTTATCTTTGGTTAGCTTTCATGAAAATTGTCCCCAGATGATAATTCTGATAGTGCGGTTAGCTCCTGAATGTCAAGTTTGGTCTACCCGAGGATTTTAGACTTACTTCTAAGCCCTTGATAGATTTGTCTAAAATTGGACCTTGGGAGTAGGACCTATTTTTTATCAAAACAACCTGATATGAGAAATTTGACTGTGCCATTAAGTCCAAAATGTCAAATTTGATGGGCACATTTCTAGGCATGGAGTTTCAAATGAATCCCGAGCATCCCATCGAAGACTTGGACTTAGCTAAAAACTAGATATCTTAACTGATGCTAGTGCAGGCTTTTTTACCCTTCATGCTCACAGACCCATTATCCACGTTTGTCAGGGATAGCCTTCATGTTCTCCGCAATTACGGGATGGGCTCCATATTCATAGAGCTTTGCCTGATTCTTCTCCGCAATCGCCAGAGGATCTCCACGTTTGCGGTGGTCTTGAGTTCTCCTCTTCACGATTACAGTAGTCTTTTTTGTCTAGTCTTTTATTTAAAAGACAGACGTAAGCAATTCGATGGTGGACTTTCAAAATGTGATTTCTCTCTCCTTTTGATTCCAAGCTTTGAAACGTAAAATTTGGAATTAAAAGGAGAGAGAAATTTTAAACTTGTATTGATTTGAGCTAGTTACGAACCCTAAATTATGTTCTTTTGGGATAGAAGGTTGGAAAACTATTTAGGACCCTTTTTTTCGGAGTTAATTTCAAAATTTCCAATGTGGGTCCCACATTCTCATTTCTGACTCCAAAATTAATCAATCTCTTAGTTTTACAATTTTAGTGTCAAAACGACTATAATGATGTTATGATTCAATTTTTTAATAGTGTGGCTATATTGGGAGGCAACTTGGAAGGGAAAACCTCCAGTAGAGTAATTGAGTAATTTAGATTGAGCCTGATAAGCCTACAGGTAGGCTATAACTTTTCTTCTTTTAAATTGAGTTTAAATATGTGAATGTATAAGTTTTTGTATGAATTTGGAGTGTAGAATGAGTTTAGTATGCTAACATTGATATAATCTATGTTTTAGGTAGTTTCGGGTACGGTGGAGGATTGTATTGCTATCTTTGATCATTATTGCCTTATGGTTTGTTTCATATTGGCTTTTGTGTTATATTGGAGCATGTTTGGTCTTAGTCTAGACTTAGGCTAGTGTATGCCATAGACTTGCGATGTTTGGAGCCGTGGGGCATTAATTGTTTTTCACCTTAGAAGAATATCAGATGGTGTAGGTCCAGGACTAGGATCACTGCGATGTTTGGAGCCGTGGGGCATTAATTGTTTTTCACCTTAGAAGAATATCAGATGGTGTAGGTCCTCGTAGACTGATATAGCAATTGATCACGCCTAAGTTACACCTCTCTTTTGAGGATAAAGTTTCGACTAAGTCTAGTCATTTTTCTTGGCATAGTGCCCTACTCTTTGATCACACCCAAGTTATACCTCTCTTTTGGAGGATAAAGTGGTTGTTATCAAATATAAAGCCTAACCAAGGTTAGGGTCGAATCCCACAGAGAATACGGAGACTCACAACGAATTCATCAATACAAAATTCAAGTAATTAACAACTCAATTCCCGAAGGGGGAGGGGGTTCGCAATGTTCAACAAGAAAATAAACTAAACCAACTATCACAAAAGACAATAAATAATGGTGAGCAACTTGGGTATTGTGTTCCCCATGATTCACCAATTCAATATCCCTGGTTAACCCAATTCTTGAATAGAATATAGCACGCAGGACGGTAATTTATGTTCACCAAACCCTTTGGCCAAAGGAAAGAGGCGAATTTCACTATGGGACTTGGGCCATCTCCATAGTGTGCAATACTAACCATGACCCATAGTCCCAGTCAACCTCCCCTTGGCCCAGTTCGGTTGATTAGACGGGAACACATCATGAATTCCTGTTAATCAATCTCTTTTCCTATTCATTAACACCTGAATCGGGAAGGTGACACTAGGCAAGTTCTAATGTTGGACACCACTAGAAAACATGCAAAACGAAGAGAATTGATTAATACATGCAAATGCCCATTCCAAGAATTGTAAATTATCCGGGTTTATTTAGTTAAATCTTCATGGTTCCCATAACCCCAAGTTGTAGATTTAGCTAATCTTGCTATGGGTAGATGAAGAAATTATGAATTGAGAAAACATAATTAAACACTTATCCAATTGAATTGAATAATAAGAAAATCAAAAATTAATAGAGAATCACAAGATTTGAAGATCTAATTAATTCACAAATGTCTTCTCCTCCAAAATTGAGGTCTCCAAGTACAAAACCCTAAAAGTACTTTCTAATCACGTTCTCGACTCCCCTGAAAAATAACCTAAAAAATACTAGTTATAGTAATTACAATTAAGTCCAAAAGATAGAAAAACTAGTCGGTGACTTTCTAAAACAGGTCCTTACAACTCGTAAAGTGATTTAAAAGTTGTAATCGGGGTCTCGTATTTAGCTTCTTGAATCTTGGCATTCACTACCACAAATCCACTTTACGAGTTATAGACTGATTCATGACTCGTATTGCACTCTCCCAGACTTCATCTACATCAATTGCTCCTTCACTGGAAATCTTCACAAAACCTCTCTATACGACTCGTATAGAGGTCTCATATAGCTGAACTACAAAAATCATACTTCACTGGAATTTGTCACGAAACCTTCCTCTACGACTTGTAGAATGCTCTACAAGTCTTAGAGGATCTTATATGTCACCAAAAACTAGAAAAGTATGTAATTTTGCCCCGAAGTCATGCCAAACTGCTTTCCTGCAAAACTGAACACAAAAACACATAAAAACCATAAATCTCGCATTGAGAACACATAAAATCCTAAGTTTAAAGCATCAAATGTGTTGTATTTTGATAGAACATCAGCACTCTAAAATTAAAATTGTTGCTTGTCCTCAAGTGATGACTCAATCTATATAGATAATACAGTAATACACAGACTCAACTCAATGGCATACATCACATACAATTCAAACTCAGGTACTGACACTAACTTTTTAAAACAAGATCAGATAGCTATTTAGAAAACCAAAACACACTGGTGCATTTGACAACACAACTATGACAAGAAATGGACTATCAACAGTCCACAATCACCGAACAAGTCAAATGCTAATAATGCAATCCAAGTGCCCTCACTGAAAGAAGTCCCATTTTTTACACCCAATGATGATTACAAATTTAGCTTTGGGAATATGCAAACACACTCACTCTCACAAAAGATTTTCATGCATAATGACTAATACCATAGGCTTTCCCCTATACTCATAGACCTTCAACTAATAGGACTAGGATCACTTTAGGACTTTCTAGGCTTGTAATGTAGGCTTAGGAGGCTTTGGAATGACATTTTGGAAAAAATAGTGACTAAAAGCCATCCTTGAACTACGTTTTTCATCACTTTTACCTTACCAACTCTAATATTTTAACCTTGTTCTCTCTATTTCCAGATTCAATCTTTTTCAGGTATTTTCTTCTTATTTTTAAGCTTTTGCCTTATTTTTACACTTCATTTTGCTTTTTACGCTCAATGTAAGGCATTTTTTTCTTTTTTCTTACACCCGGTACATGATTTTCTTCTTTTTCTCCTCATTCCCAACTCACCACCTTATTTTTGTGATTTTACCCCTACATCGACTACCCTCAACTTAGGCTTTCAGCCTGTATTGAAATACACAATATTTGTTCTCTAAACCAGGGCCACTTTTGGTAACCATCCTCAACTTAGGCTTTTTGACTCAATCAAGGTTCACAATGGTCATGGATAGACCAAGGTCAATCTCCAGATTTTTCACTAGACAAGGTTAGGCTAATTAAGTTTTTTTAAAAGAATTGGTACATGTAAGGCTCAATTATTTGGAACAAGGGATAAAACTTCATTTGGTTAGTCCATTTTAGGCTGAAGTAAACTTGTTTAAAAAATAAAGGCCTAAGATCCCTTCCTAATCCATTTAATCTACAATCTAGCTTAGAGTAACATGGCAAGTTCTGAATTAGTATAAAATGCATGAATTTGGCAAAATAAGCTCACACTCACATAGCATTGCATATATTATCAATAAGAGACTCACAAATCATGCTTTATGTCTCAATTAACCTCACTAATTAGATAAATATTGCCAAACACCCAAATATGCATGGTTTCCATTTAACTACTAATCAAAATTTTTGTGGGCACCAATTTTCAAAACATAACATAAAAACATGTTATATGCCATATGTACTAGTGCTATATGCTACATATATTATCTAAACATCCTAAATTTGCTAGTTTAACAGAAATTAAATATCCATAAGGAAGAAGAATACAGGCAAGAAAACCTCGGGATCAAAATTTGGGATAGTTATGGACCATAAGCTACTTAGACTTCACTAAGGCCCATAACTACCCATACCCCATCAAAAAAATTTGTGCATTGTCCCCAATGCACTATATTAATTAAAAATAGAATAAGTAGTGGTTAAAAACATATTTTGGTGCCTAAGCGCCAGTTTGTGGTTGAGTCTTCCTATCCCCCTCTTGCGAGAGTCGTCTCCTCAGCTGTTGTACTTTGTCTCGAAGGGGCCAATACCCCTCAACTAATCCTCCTCTCGAGCACGTCTCATCTCCACTTCATGCCTCGATACTCTCAAGGTACACTCGAGATCCTCCTCCTTATCCTCATCGTCCTTGGAAAACGTTGAACATATATTCCTTTTATCTGGCTCTACATCTTTGCATGGTCTCTTCCCAAGAGAAGTTTGGGTAGGCTTTGCAGAGATAAATAAATCAAACAGCGAACCTGAGATATAGTCTCTGGTAGGGTCATACGTGCTAAGTGATAATATCATGTCAGCCCTAACCTTCTCGATCTCTTGATGTACGACTGACAAATCTAAATGCTAGGCCTCGACTAATCTCTTTTGTATACTCTAGAAACATATTCCTAAATAGTAGAGATGATGAACGTCCAGCTCTACTCCTCAAAGTTTGCAATAGCCTGCTGGACCAATAGCCTAAGCTACTAAATAAGTTGAGATAACTGGGCCTCAGCACGTGATAACCACTGCGCCATAGCCTGAATAGAAGGGTGAACACACAGACCATGCCCGAATTAGAAGGCTGTGAAGTGGTAACCTCTGGTGTAGGAGCAGCTGTAGTAAGATCCCGCTCAATATCAACTGCCTTGAGCAGCCGAGGTCTCTTCTCAATAGTAGCAGCAATAGTTATGGTGGTGGGAGTCGTCGAACCCTCATGTGGTGGCTCTAGGGCAAACACCTCTGGCATAGGAGGATTTTGTGTCCTCTGAAATGCCATTGGGTTCTCATCAACCTTTATCAGGATAGGCTCCAAGGTATGCTGGGCCTTAACTAGCTAGTCTAGCTGATGTAAGATCTCTGCCCGCGACTCCATAAACAGTTTATAGATCAAAATCAGAAATGGGATGGAGGTGGCCCTTTTCAATGCTAACTCATGTATCTGCTCTATGGTGAGTCAAGCCCAATCAATGTCGTAGCCAGCCAAGATGCTAGCAACCAATACCGCCCGCTCTGGCATAAGTATATTATCCACCAAGGTCAGCCAGATGCGTGATCTAACAATGGCCTAGCAAAATTTTACGGGAAAGCTCAGTAAAGCCTTTACTATAGGCTCAATATGGGTGGTGATCCAAGAAGGCTCTTGACCCTGTTCTGCAATATAACCGACCACCCATCTCAAAAGTGAGGTCTGTTGTTCCAGATCCTTCATAATCAATGAGTTTCTGGCTTGCCCCAACCTGTGATCGAACTCAATTGTGCACCTATGGGTATGGTACTCGGGACCAAAAAGCATACAATGGATTGTCTCCTTAGAAATATCGACCTGCCAACCTCTCACCCATACCTCTGTTAATCTGGGCTGAGTCATAGTCTCATCCCCTTCGGAAGACTCTATGAATCGTGGCTGCATAAGATGCATTAAACTCCCATACCAGAATCTGGGAGTACCGTCCTAGTGACTCCATCAGCCATATGAGCCCATTACGTATCATTGTGTCCTTCTGACCTGGGAAATGGCTAAGTCCATCATCTATGTCCTTGGGCTCCTCATATGTAGAACAAGTAGGCTTGCCCCGCTCCTTCAGTTGCATGCCCTAATAGCCTCCATACACTCGACACACCACTGGTGAGTAATAGTATCTGGTGCTATTAAAGAACATGGTTTGATGGAGGACTTAACATCTCCTCTTTCCTCAGTGTCTTCCTCAGAATTGGACTCCTCCGTTGATCGTGTCATCTAGAGCATGCTACTCCCAGTCTCCTTACTACTTTCCCCTTCTGACTGGGAAGGGCTATCAGCTTGAGCCTGAGTACGCGCAACTCTCTTTCCTACTGCTCTGGTTTGTGGTACCTCAGCCTCAGGGTCTGATGAGACATCGTGGACCTCTAGTGACCTACTTGGCTCAGAGGTCTATTCATCATTAGTAGGCTCCTAATGAGCTTCCCCCTAAAGGCCTCAATCTTCAAGTTATTTCCTTTCAAAGCTATAATACCTAAAAAATAAATATATACAAACCATGATGTCACGACCCAAGCCTAGGACCTAGATAGGACACTGTGAATGGGAACCCTAAAGGACCCTAAACAAGCCTCTTAGCATATCATTTACACATCTTTCACCGCAGAAGCAACTAAAAAACAATAAGAGAATAAAAATAAGAATAAAGGGGCTAAGGGAAGTCTTCAATAGCATAAAACGAACAAGAGTCAAGAACATAGCATAATTATATCACTTGTCCAACAACACCTCCAAACATAGACTTGAGCGGGGGCCAAGACACTTTCCAGGCTCATCCTCATAGTATAAATAGTTCAATATTAGGAAATGACAAAGGCAAGAATAGCATAGCTAACATCCCCAAACTTTGAGGACTCACCAATAGCTTATCCTCAAGATGACCACCTAGCCATGGGGAGGATGTGGATGATCGTGGTAACATCATATAGGCATAGAGTAAGCGTTAGTACATTTGAATTTACTAAGTAAGTAAGATGCAATGCAACAAGAGATAGGCAGCATATTCAAAATGCATAATCATAAGCAAGAGAAGTATAATAGCAACATGACATGCATGATCATTACTTGAAGTAACATGCTTATATGGAAAAATAGTACATGTGTAGAAAGAGACAAACATCATAGACCAAGCAACTTAGTACTTGGAATCTAAGGCCTACCACCCCCTTGGAAGGCGATCGAGGTATCTATCCCTCAATCGGTAGATGGGCATAGCACCTCCTATCAAAGTGGTCAAGGTATATACCCCTCAACATGGTAGATGGGCATAACAGCCCCCATCATACTGGTCAAGGTATATACACCTCAATATGTTAGATGGACATAACACCCTCCATGATAGTAGTTAAGGTACATACCCCTTACTAGTAGATGGACATAAGACCCTCCATCACAGTGCTTGAGGCATAGCACCCCTTCAACAAGGTGTGGTCAACTTGAAACACTATAGATACTTTTCATGAATTTATCATACAAACATTTTTTTCATTATCATAAAGTCATTTAACTCATACGTCATGCAATAGATCATCAATAACACAAGAACCCTTAACTGGATATTTTATCAAACACTTGGTGGGTGTGTAATGCTAGTTCAAAATCATGCAATTCAAGAGTGAAATCATGCAAGAAAACTTAATGTAAAACAACCCACCAACACTTGGTAACACCCTCATGCAGTATACATTGAAACCTTTTCTCAAATCTCAAAGTAGGTCATAGATTCATATCTCAAAACATGCTTAAACAGTCATATTTTCATGAAACCCCAACATAGTTCATAATAAATTTATAATAAGAAATACCCATAAATAAATCAACTTGAAATCATGCAATTTACTTAAAAAGGAATGTTGGGCAACGTGGGTAAAAGGACCCAATGGTTGAAACCCACAACCTCAACTTCGGAGAATTCTTTGATGAAGATTAAGATGAGAACTAGAACCTTGAATAAAATCCTTAGATCCGGAATGAGTTTGGGACACTTGATTTTGAGTGAAATATTTGGCTTAGTGTTTGAGAGAGTTTTGGGAAATGTCTTGAACGATATGGGGTTGAAAAATTACTAAGTATAGGTGTTTTCACACATAGGAAGGCTTAGATCAAAGACCGTAAGGCCTTGGATCGAAATAGGAAACTGTAGAAAAAATAACACTCATCCATGCCGTGGTCACGTCGTACTAGGGGCGAGGATCGTCTCTGGAATTTGCAAATTTTGTAAAATAAAATTTTGATACGGTTGCTTTAAAATTGGGGTTAGACCCATCTCTCACTCAATTTTTCCCCTTGATCTAGAATATGAAGTCAAAATTTTGATATCACGCACATATTTTGAGATATATGGAAATGATGATTATGGGCATTTCCAAGGCACATTTGTGGGCACTTTTTCAGGCGTTTCAATATCTCCCCCCTGGGAACATTCATCCCCAAATTTCAAAGAAATGTACATAAGAAGAATAATCATGAAGGAATCAGCCCCAACAAAAATACAACCATGCACTTAAACACCGTTTTGAAAAATATCAACATAAGTGTCAAAAATCACCATAAACTTGTCAATATGAACATGAATGCATCCAAATGACATAAAGGCTGATACGTAAGACTTGAAATGACATAGAGAAATTGAATGAGTACCTTAGACTTGAGTAGAATGGAAGAGATAGGGATATCACCTTTGCATGTCCACCTCAGCTTCCCGTGTGGCACTTTTAACTTGTTGGTTTCTCCAAAGAACCTTGATAGAAGCAGCATCCTTGTTCCTTAACCTCCTAACTTGTCTATGCAAAATTTCTATACCTGTATCCCATAACATCAAGAGGCACAATAGCATTTGGGTCACCCACACACTTCCTCAACATAGACACACGAAAGACCCGATAAATCATATTCATATCATTAGGCAACTCCAACTCATAGGCCACTTTACTAATCCTTCTCAACACTCTATAACGACCAAACAATCTTGGACTCAATGTACCCTTCTTACCAAAATGAACTACACCCTTCATGGATGAGACCTTTAAATAGACCTAATCACCAATCTTAAATTCAAGATCCCTTCTCCTCATATCGACATAGGACTTTTGTTGATTTTGGGCCAGTTTCAACCTTTCTCTTATCAACCTCACCTTCTCCATGGCCTCTACAAACAGATCCGAACCTAATAAAGCCATCTCCCCCACCTCAAACCATCCAACCGGGACCTACAATGTCTGCCATAGAGAGCCTCAAAAGGAGTCATACCAATGCAGAAATCATAGCTATTGTTGTAAGAAATATCAATGAGTGGAAGATGATTATCCCAAATACCCTTAAACTCCAAAACATAAGATCTAAGCATAGCATCAAGAGTTTGGATATTTCTTTCGGCTTGGCCATCTGTTTAAGGTTGAAAGGCCGTACTAAGCTTTACCTTGGTACCAAGACCTCTTTGGAATTACCTCCAAAGGTGAGAAGTGAATTGAGCACCACAATCTAATATGATAGACAAGGGCACCCCATGCAATCTAACCAATTCATGAATGTACAATTTAGCATAATCTTTGACACCATATAAGTAGTCTTAACCGGTAGAAAATGAGCCAACTTTATCATTCTATCAACCACAACCCAAATGGAGTCAAATTGTTTTCTAGTCTTAGGCAACCGAACCACAAAATCCATGTTTATTTCCACCCACTTCCAAGTAGGAATTTCTATATCTTGGGCTAGGACACCCGACCTTTGATATTTGGCTTTGACTTGTTGGCAATTATGGCAACCAGATATGAACTTAGAAATATCTCTCTTCATACCACCCCACCAAAATACTTCCCTCAAATCTCTATACATCTTGGTAGAATCGGGATGAATAGAATAGGAAGAATTATGAGCCTCATCAAGAACCTTCTTTCTCAAGTCATCAACACAAGGCACACACAATGTACCTTGGTACCTAAGGGAACCATCTCCCTCTTGGGAGAAAACCTCCACCTTGCCATCTCCCACCAAGGCCTTTAGTTCTAACAAAGCAGGGTCAACATCTTGCTTTGCCTTTACCTCCTCAATCAATAAGACTTAGAGCCATCAACAACCACAACTGGACAATTATCAACCTCCGCCAACCTAACTCCAATCTAGACAACCGGTGAACCTCTCTAGCCACCTCTTTTCCCCCATCATCAATATGTGCTAGATTACCCATAGACACCCTACTCAAAGCAATGGCATAACATTAGCCTTAATGGGGTGATAATGCACACTTATATCATAATCCTTAAGAACCTCTAACCACCTTCTTTGTCTCAAGTTGAGGTCTTTTTGAGTGAACACATATTGGAGACTACTAGGGGCGAGGATCGTCTCTGGAATTTGC
>DF359992.1:0-12777 GCA_000787875.1 Solanum virginianum | reverse complement strand
TGCATGCAACTAATCCATCCCAAGAATGACATCAAAATCCACCATATCCAAGTCAACAAAATCACAAGGCAATATCTTATGCAAAAAGAAAATGGGAAAATTTTCTATAGATCCTTGTAGAAATAATGGATGCACCAACAGGGGTAGACACATCATAAGGCTCACATAACAATTTGGGTTTAACATGAAACTTTTTGGCAATAAAAGGAGTAATAAAAGAAAGAGTGGCACCCAGGTCTATCAAAGCATACATATCAATATCAAAAACTTTTATCATATCGGTAATGATAACGGCCACCTCATCTACCCCTTGCCTCCCTTGGAGTGCATAGAATTGATTTTGCCTTGGGGTACCACCTTTTTGATCTCTCCTTCCACTAGGACCCGTATTTACACCTTGGGCTTGTGGACAACCATCTCTACCCTTATGTTGTGCACGCAGACAATCAATCACCTTATGATCCATTTCACCACACCCATAACAAGCATTAGTATCCTTCAAATATGGGCCATCATGGCCTCTACCACATCTTGGGCACCTAGAATTAGGCACCACACCACCACCACCATCTTGGACCCGTTGTCCTTGGTAAACCTTCTGGTAGAGCATTGAAAGACCCTTGGCCTTGATGAAACCGACCACCCTTGGGACTTTGGAATCTACCCTCAAAACAGGCCCTGTTGGCCTCATTAACTCTTATCTTTCTTAACTTTTCCCCCACCAATTGTTCGGCATAAATCATGAGATAGGACAAGTCCATATCACCAATCAACATGGCGGAGTGACATTCTTCATTAGCCAAATCAGATACACCCATCACAAAATTTTTTATTATAGACCTTGGATTGGACACCAAGTGTGGAGCATATTTAGAGAGTTGGTTGAACTTGAGGGCATACTCTTTCACACTCATGGACCCTTACTTCAAATTTATGAACTCTATCATTTTGGTCTCCCTTAGCTCAAGAGCGAAGAACCGATTGAGAAATACTGTCTTAAACTTCTCCCAAAGGATCACATTGTTGTTTCCATTCTTCTCCTTCTATTGAGTAAACCATATTTAGGCTACCCCCTTGAGTTGGTATGCTGCCAACTCTATGTTCTCCTCTGACCTAACACGCATAATGGACAACACTTTACAGGGTCTTCATTCACTTTAGAGCCATGGAACTCTTGTGGGTTCATCCTCATGAAGTCTCTTAACCTAGATGCTAGAGTAGAAGCATGAGGGGCTTAGGCCCCTTGGTTGATTTGATTAGTCATAGCTTGAGCTAGCATGGCAATGGCATCCGGGAACTCTTCATGAGCTGATTGTTCTTTGGGTGTACGAGCTCTTCTTCCTCTTAGGATAGGCATGATCTATCATTGCAAAGAACATTTGTTAGGGGGAAAAACCTTACCTTAACTTCTATAGCATGACATAAATTAAGAAAAAGGGAAACATTTCCTAAAATGCCTCATATCCTCTTACTCATAGTTGTGGTCAACTTCACAACCATGAATAAGACTCTAATCGATGCGGTATATTGGATGCTAACGAGCATTAACAACCTAGTGCTCTGATACCAAGTTTTTCATGACTCAAGCCTAGGGCCTAGATGTGACACGGTGAATAGGAGCCCCAAGGGACCCCAAACAAGCCTCTTAGCATATCATTTACATATCTTTGATCGTGGAAGCAATTAAAAAAAATAAGAAATAAAAATAAGGATAAAGGGGTTAAAGGAAGTCTTTAAAAGTATAAAATGAACAAGAGTCAAGAACATAGCATAATTACATCACTTGTCCAATAACACCTCTAAACATAGACTTGAGAGGGGGCGAAGGCACTTTTCCATCTCACCCTCATAGTATAAAGAGTTCAACATTAGGAAATGACGATGGCAAGAATAGCATAGCTAACATCTCTGAACTTTGAGGACTCACCAATAGCTTATCTTCAAGATGACCAACTAGCCACCAGGAGGATGAGGATGATCGTGAGAAGAGACCAATATCATAGACCAAGCAACTTAGTACTTAGAATCCAAGGCCTACCGCCCCCTTGCAAGGCGATTGAGTTATCTACCCCTTAATTGGTAGATGGGCATAATACCCCCCATCAAAGTGGTCAAGGTAAATACCCCTCATCATGGTAGATGGGCATATCACCCCTTATCATAGTGGTCAAGGTATATAGCCCTCAACATGGTAGATGGACATAGCACCCTGCATTATAGTTGTTAAGGTATATACCCCTTAATAGGTAGATGGACATAGCAACCTCCATCATAGTGATTGAGGCATAGCACCCCCTCAACAAGGTCTAGTAAACTTGCAAAACTATAGATACTCTTCATGAATTCATCTCATACAAACATTTCTTTCATCATCATAAAGTCATTTAATTCATAGGCCATGCAATAGATCATCAATTACTCAATAACCCTTAACTGGATATTTTATCAAACACTTGGTGGGTGTGTAATGCTAGTTCAAAATTATGCAATTCAAGACTGAAGTCATGCAAGAAAACTTAACGTAAAACAACATACCAACACTTGGCAACACCCTCATGCAATATACATTGAAACCCCTTCTTCAAATATCAAAATAGATCATAGATTCATAGCTTAAAACATGCTTAAACACCAACATAGTTCATAATTAATTCATAATAAGAAATGCCCATAGATAAATCAACTTGAAATCATGCAATTTACTTGAAAAGGAAGGTTAGGTAGCATGGGTGAAAGGACCCAACAATTGAAACCCACATACCTCAACTTTGAAGAATTCCTTAATGAAGATTAAGATGGGAACTTGAAACTTGAATGAAATCCTTAGATCCTGAATGAATTTGAGACACTTGATTTTGAGTGAAATATTTTGCTTAGAGTTTGAGAGAGTTTTAGGAAATGTCTTGAATGATATGGGGTTGACAAATAACTGACTATAGGTGTTTTTATGCATAGGAAGGCTTAAGCCCAAGACTCTAAGGTCTTGGACCAAAACAAAAAAACTAGAGCAAAAATAAAACTGATCCGTGCCCTGGGCGCGTCGCGCCAGGGGTGCGAATCATCTCTGGAATTTGCAAATTTTAGAAAATCAGATTTTTATACGATTGCTCTAAAATCAAGGGTTAGACCCATTTCCCATTCAATTTTGGCCCTTGATCTAGAATATAAAGTTAGATTTTTGACACCATGCACGAATTTTGAGATATATGAAAATTACAATTATGGACATTTTTGAGGTACATTTTCGGGCACGTTTTGGGATGTTTCACATAATTAGCCCCAACAATCAAGAAACAAAATACAAAAACTTAATTGACTCAGTTGTAGAAGGGCTCTATGTAAGGCCCTTTACAAGTCATAGTGAGAACTATGACTCGTAAAGTGCTCTCATAGACCAGTGCTTCTGAACAATAGCGATCACTGGAAAAATCTACAAGACCTAGGTACGACTCGTAAATTGGTTTATAAGTCATTGACTGGGGTCGTAGAAAGTTCTAGAGAGTAATTAAAAAAATTAGGCAGGGGTCCACGAGTCCTAGAGGGATCTACGACTAATATAAGGTCTCATTTGATGAATACTTAGCACACAAAGTTTTTGAAATTTCACACTATGGGTAATTATGACTCATAGATTGCTCTACATGTCGTAAGAGCACCTCGTGAACCAAGAAATTCAGGCATCTAGAATTCTAAGTTCATCACATGAACCTTAAAAGACTGTTTTAAACACTAAATCTACTAGCATCGGAGCAAGAACATATACTCACATGCTTAGCACACAACCACCAATCCCAAAAACATGTTTAACATATAATTAGCCCATCAGAAATGAGTGTACATGAATAAACTGAAGTTTCAAACCGTTTCCATTAGACTTTCATAAACTCATATGCCCATGACAATACCCAACAACTCATCATCATACATAATGCCATATCATTCACTCAAGCATGGGTAATGCTTCAATAGGCATAACAATCAACAATCAATAAAGTCAAAACACCTAATTTTTGGAATCAATTTAAATAAGGACACTTCAATTTCATATACAAAATTCAATTCCAATGAAGGATTTCATGCTTAAACACCCAACCCAATCATGAACATCAAATCAAACAATTAAGAACAAGGCAAATTTAGAGGTTAAAATTAGGCTAAGAAACTTAGCAAGAGTAGTGACAAACTTGAAGAAGAGAGAGAGAAAGTGAACACTTAGGAAACTCTAGGTACTAGAAAGTTTTTCCAGAAAATGGGCTTGATCATCAGAAATTTGATAGAAAAATAGGGGAAGGGAAAAATTTGGGAAATTAGGTCAAAAGTGGGATCAAAATAATTTGACCCCTCTTCTATACCTTTACCGAGTCAATGGTTAAAATTACTGGGCTCAGGTCTATAAGACCCAAATTACGAGTTGTAAATGGATTTGCGACTCCAAAATCATGGTCTCAAAGATCTCTCGAAACTTAGAAAAAATTCAAAAACTTACCTAACTTCCATGAACCCCATTCACAACTCTTAGTTTGATCTACGAGTCGTAAAGTTGGCTCATAGGTTGAGTGCGCACTATTCATACTCACTTGAAATATCTATGAGATGGGGTTACAAGTCGTAAAGTGCAATACAACTTGTAAACCTAGTCATAGAAACTAAACCTGATGCTTTTCTCAGTCAATTTGCTGATTAGTCTTGTCCCTGCATACTCTTCATGAAATACAAAATTACCCAAAATGTAACCAACCCAATGTTAAAAATAGCAACCAAAACACAACCAAATTGCTAACTATGAATCCAAAAATTGAAAACATGAACCTATAACTAAGCAATAACATCAAAAACCTTGGGTTGCCTTCTAAGTAACACCTAATTTACTATCGCAACACGACTTAACTAAATTGGCTACTAAGACTTCATTAATTGCCCAAATCTTACTTTTTCAACTCATTAGGATGCTTAAGATACTAACGGATATCAAAGACAACTTCTTCGTCATTCACTCTAAACCTGAGTTGGCCAGAATCCATATCTACTAGAGCTTGTCCGATGGCTAGGAATGGTCTTCCCAAGATGATTGGAACTTCAAAATCAACCTCACAGTCTAGAATTACAAAGTTTGTAAGGAATATGAGTTTCTCCACTTTAACTAATACATCATAGAGTATCCCTACAAGTTTTTTTACCGTTCTATTCGCCATCACCAACTGCATGTTAGTTGGAGTAGGGGTAACTAACTAAGCTTCTTATAATCTGCAACAGGCATCAAATTTATAGTAGCACCCAAATCACATAGTACCCTTGCAAACTCCACATCTCCTATAGTGCAACGTATAGAAAAATCACTTAGGTCTTCATGCTTTTAAACCAAGGTCTTTGTAGTGATAGCACTGTAATGTTGAAGCTCTTGAGAAAGCTCCTGATTTATAGTATGCTTCCTGGTAACCAAATCCTTCATATACTTTGCATAATCTGATATTTTCTCCAAAGCTTCAATAAGAGGGATATTGATAGATAGTTGCTTAAGCATGGAGAGGAAGACCTTGAACTTACCTTTCTCTTCCCTCTTCTTGAGACTTTGAGGGAAAGGAGGAAGAGGCCTTGGGACGGGCTTATACTTTTGTGGCTCTTTAGCTACATCACTTACCCCATCTTTGACACAATCATCTCCTTCAACCACATCCTTATTTTAAACTATCTTCTCACGAACATCTTCTACCTCAACCAGTAAAGAAAGATCAATGGTGCTCTTACTATCCCTAGTAGTAACCACCATACATTGCCCTTCATTTTTTGGATTTTGAACTGTGTTGCTAGGCAATGTACCCTTTTGATGCTGATTCAACTAAGTTGACTCTTGACCAAATTGTTGCTCAAGCTATTTAATAGCCACATACTCTATCTTTTGATTAATGCTTGAAATATTGCATGTCATACCCCTTAGACTTTTATCTTGTGTCTTAGCCTTCTTCAACAAATGATCAAACATCTATTAATTCTAGAATTACTTGTACTGACATCTTGGTTATATGTGGCACATATGGACCATTTCTGAAACCATCTTTCAAACCGAGTCAGCTTTTTCACCCCTATTCCTCTCATAATAACCACCTCAGTTATCTCTATAAGCTCCATCTCTACCATAGTTTTGACCTTTGTTTTCTTAACCTTGATTGCTATGCAATATCTTATACTCATATGAAGGGGTTATGAACTGTGTGGTATTGGACCCTTGGGCATTGGTCTGGAAATCTCCCATCTGATCATTCACAAAGCAAGTGTCCTCCTAAAAATAAGACTCATCATACATGAGTGCACATGGAGGTTGATAAACTACTGCATTCACTCTTTCCTAATTCTTCTTAATCACAACATCTATGCTTATGTGAAGTTGAGGAAGTTTAATCTCTCATTGATCTTGAATTGCTCTGAACAAACATTGACAACGTATGAACTTCTCATAGAAGCTCTATCCCGTTGTCCCCATAAACGATTCATCTTGACACTTTCTCCATACGTTCGGTAATCTTTATAAATGGTTGATCTAAAAACCTGCCCCCCAAAATGGTACCGGCACAGTCTTGACTATTCTCATCAAGGGCATGGTAGAAGATCTCCACCAAGGCATCATCAACTATTTTATGGTTAGGAACACTCCTCAAACACTTAGTAAATCACTCCCAATTCTCATCAAGGGCATGGTAGAAGATCTCCACCAAGGCATCATCAACTATTTTATGGTTAGGAACACTCCTCAAACACTTAGTAAATCACTCCCATATAGTGCTAATTGAATTACCGATAAGTTGCTCAAAGTTGTTGATCTAATCCTTTAACTTGAGGTTCTTCGATCTAGGGAAGTACCTCTCCATCAAATCACTAAGAAGTTGCTCAAAGTTTGTTAATCTGGTCCTTCAACTTAACTTCTTTGATCTAGGGAAGTACCTCTCCAAAAAGGCCTTATGTAAATCTACCTAGCTAGTGATTGAACTCTGTAGGAGCTCAGATTGCCATAACATAGCATTGCCTATAAAAGACAATGGGAAAACATGAA
This sequence comes from Solanum virginianum, assembly GCA_000787875.1. Taxonomy (NCBI): domain Eukaryota; kingdom Viridiplantae; phylum Streptophyta; class Magnoliopsida; order Solanales; family Solanaceae; genus Solanum; species Solanum virginianum. The sequence goes on along the minus strand of DF359992.1, from coordinate 5,732 downwards.
GTCCTACAACATCCATAGACAGATTCTATGTCCCCATCAAACTATTACAAACAAATGCCATATTGTCCAAGTGGCTATATGGATCCTCTGATGGTAATCCTACAAATCGGCCATGATTCTATAGCATTTGAAGTCAACCACTAGAAAGTGTGAACTTTGTGTCAGTCGATAGTGGTGGCAACACAATAGTCGTAGTCACATCCATAGCCATAGGGTTCAAGCTATACTGATTCCATTGGTAAGAATTGTCATTGAAATCCTAAGGCTATGGAATATTCTCCAAAGGAGGTGGGTTTTCATTTCGATCACCATCATTAACATTCTGATTCAAGGCTGTATTACCCGTGATGTTAGCATTTTCTTGGGCCATTCTTCTTGTAATTCTTTGTATCTCTAGATAAAGTGGAGTTAAGAGATTGCCTTGACTCCTAATGTTGGTCATACACTATTGGTATATGAAACGACCCCAACAAGTGCCCGAAAATATGCCTCGGAAGTGCCCAGAATTATAATTTCTATATATCTCATAATCCGTGCATGATATCAAAAATCCAACTTCATATTCTTGTTCAGGGGGCAAAATTGAGTACAAAATTGGTCTAACCTTGATTTTAGAGCAATCGTAGCAAAATTTGAATTTCTAAATTTTACGAAAAAGAGGGGCGGTTTGCGCCCCCACCATGAAGCGGCCAGGGCGCGGACTGGTATATTTTTGTTGCCAATTTTTTTAATTCTATCTAAGCCCTTTGGTTCATGGTCCTAAGCCTCTCCATACGTGAAAATACCTATATTTAGTTATTTTTAACTTCATATCATTTAAGACATTCCCCAAAACCCTCTCTAACACTTAGATAAATATTTCACTCAAAATTCAAGTGTCCCAATCTTATTCCGGATCTAAGGATGACACTCAAGCTTCAAGTCTCCATTTCCAATCTTGATCAAGTAATTCTCCAAAGTCAAGGTATGTGGCTTTCAGTCATTGGGTCCTTTCACCCATAGAGCCCAAGCTTTCTTTTTTCACAAATTTCATGTTTCTAAGTGAATTTTACTTATGAGTCTTCTATTATGAATTTGACTATGAACTATGTTGGGGTTTTGTAAAAGTGTGACTGTTTTAACATATTTTGAGCTATGAATCTTAGATCTATCTTGAGATTTGATGAATGATTTTGATGTATATTGTACCATGGTGTTACCAAGTATTGGTGGGATGATTTACTTCAAGATTTCTTACATGATTTTACTCTTTAATTACATGGTTTTATGTTAGCATTACATACCTACCAAGTGTTTGATAAAATGTCTGGTTTAGGGTTCTTGAGTTATTGATGGTCTATTGCCTGGTTTATGATTTAAGTAACCTTATAATTACATGGTTTATATAAGTCTTGTTTGTTGATGAGTTATTGAGTCCTTATGCTAAGGTTTATGCTCTTGTGAATTGTGAAGCCTACTAGAAGGGGTTGTGAACTATGTTATATGCCTTACCGTCTAGTACAAGGCCAATTTCTACATGTAGGGGTTATAGACTATGTTGTACACCTTACCCTTATGTATGATTTGATGTTATGTAATGTCTTATACTCATATGAAGGGGTTATGAACTGTGTGGTATGCCTTACCCTCATATGTGATTCAGTATGTTGTATTACCTCATGTTCACATGTAGGGGTTATGATCTATGTTATCTCTCTACCTTTATGTACTACCCATTACCTACTAAAGGGGTTATGACCTATGCTATATCCCTCACCCTCTAGTACAAGGTATTTGGATGATCTAAGCATGTCACCTTATTGTGTTAAACAAGTTATGTAAGTATGATTATTTTTCAAGCATTATTCATGCATGCCATGTTGCTAATATACTATCTTTCGCTTATGATTATGCATTTTGATTATGTTGCCTATCTCTTGTTGCATTGCATCCTACATACTTAGTACAGTCAAATGTATTAATGCATACTATATGCCAACATTATGTCACCATATAGGAACTGGAGCCTCACTTGATCATCTTCCTCCTCCACGTGGCTAGTACTATCTTTGAAGCAAGCTTAGTGAGTCCTCAACTCCGAGGATGATGTCTTTTGATCTTATGTTATTCAAGATCTCTCTTTCTTTTATTGTATGCTTTTGACTATGAGGGTGAGCCCAGAAAGTTGTATTGACCCCCACTTAATTCAAAGTTTAGAGGTATTGTTGGACAAGTTATGTAGTGATGCTTTGAGCTTTGACTCTCTTGACTCTTGTATGTTTAAGTTATAAAAGAATTCCCTTAGCCCCTTTTACCTATTTTTACTCTCTTGTTGCTGTTTATATTGCTTTTGCAACCAAGGATGTGTGAATGATATGCTAAAAGGCTTGTTTGGGGTCCATTCGAGTTCCCCATTCACCGTGTCATGTCTAGGACCTAGTTTGGGTCGTGACAGTATACCTTGCAAAGAAACAAAAACAAAAACTAAAAATAAAAGTAAAATACAAGAGAAATAAAGATTAAAACTTGAATTACAATTAATAGTGAATTCAATTTAGTCTAGCCATATTCCCCGACAACGGCGCCATAATCTTTGATCACGCACAAGTTACACCTCTCTTTTGTGGATAAAGTGGTTGTTGTCAAATATAAAATCTAACCAAGGTTAGGGTCGAATCCCACAAAAAATACGAAGACTTACAACGAATTCACCAATATGCAATCCAAGTAATTAACAGCTCAATTCCCCAGGGGGGTTGCAATATTCAATAATAAAATAAACTAAACTATCACAAGAGACAATCAATAACATATAGCAACTTGGGTACTGTGTCCCCTATAATTCACAAAATCAATATCCCTGAGTAACCCAATTCTCGACTAGAGTATAGCATGCAGGACGGTAATTTAAGTTCACCAAGCCCTTTGGTCAAAGGTGAGAGACGAATTTCACTCTATGACTTGGCCCATCTCCACAGTATGCAATACATACCATTACCCATGGTCCCAGTCAACCTCCCCTTGGCCAAGTGCAGTTGATTAGACGAGAACATATCATCGAATCCTATTAATCAATTTCTTTTCCTATTCATTACCACAAAGATTGGGTAGGTAACATAGGCAAGTTCTAATGTTGGCCACTACTAGAAAACATGCAAAATGAAGAGAATTGATTAATACATGCAAATATCCATTCTAAGAATTACAAATTATCCGAGTTTATTTGGTTAGATCTTCATGGTTCCCATAACCCTAAGTTGTGGATTTAGCTACTCATGCTACGGGTAGATAAAGAAATTATGAATTGAGAAAACATAATTAACCACTTACCCAATTGAATTAAAGAATAAGCAAATCCAAAATTAATTGAGAATCACAACATTTGAAGATCCAATTAATTCACAAGTGTCTTCTCCTCCAAAATTGAGGTCTCTAAGTACAAAACCCTAAAAGTATTTTTTAATCACGTTCTCTACTTTTCACGACCCAAGCTTAGGGCCTAGACATGACACAGTGAATGGGATCCCTAATGGACCTAAAAAAGCCTCTTAGCAGATTAATCACACATCATTGGTCGCAGAAGCAAAGTAAATAACATCAAAAGATTTAAATAAGGATAAAGGGACTAAGGGAAGTTTTTGATAAGCATAAAATAATCAAGGGTCAATATCGTAGCATAATTACATCATTTGTGCAATAACACCTCTAGTATAGATAGGGCGGGCGGCCAAGACACTTTTTGGGCTCACCCTTATAATATTAAGAGTTCAACATAAAGAAATAACATAATCAAGTGTAGCATAGCTAGTGTCCCCGAACTTCAGGACTCACCAGAACTTTATCTTCAAGATATCACCACTAGCCACGTGGTGGATGATTGTGAGGAGTTTCGGTTCCTACATGGTCACATCATGTAGGCATAAAGTATGGGTTAGGACATTTAAATGTACTAAGTATGTAGGATGCAATGCAATAATAGATAGCAACATAGTCAAAATACATATACATAGGCAATGGCTGAGATAATAACAATATGGCATGCATGATCAATGCTTGAAGTAAAACATGTTTGTATAGAACATATTACATGTGTAGGAAAAGACCATCAACATAGGCCAAACAAACTAGTACTTGGAATCCAAGGCATAGCATCCCCTTGGAGGGTGATTGAGGTAGCTACCCCTCAATCGGTAGATGGGCATAGCACCCTCCATCAAAGTGGCAAAGGTATATGCCCCTTAATATGGTAGATGGCATAGCACCCCCATCAAAGTGGTCAAGGTATATACCCCTCAACATGGTAGATAGGCGTAGCACCCCTAATCATAGTCGTTAAGGTATATACTTCTTAACTGGTAGATGTGCATAACACCTCTTATCATAATGGTCAAGGTATATACCCTTTAACTGGTAGATGGGCATAGCACCCTCTATTATAGTGGTTGAGGTATAATACCCTCTCAACAAGGTGTGCTCTACTTGCAACACTATAGACACTTTTCATGAATTCAATATATACATACATTCTTTTCATCCTCATAAAATCATTTGACTCATAGGCCATACTTTAGATCATCAATAACTCACGAATCCTTAACCAGATATTTTATCAAACACTTGGTGGGTGTGTACTGCTAGTTTGAAATCATGCAATTCAAGAGTGAAATCATGTGAGAAAACTCAATGTAAATCAGCCCACCAACTCTTGGTAGCACCCTCATGCAAGATATATTGAAAGTCCTCATCAAATCTCATAATAGATCATAGTTTCATATCTTAAAACATGCATAAATAGTAAACATTTTATGAAACCCCAACAAGGTTTATAATCAAATTTCATAATAAGAGATACCAATTGATAATCCAATTCGAAAACATGCAATTTACTTGGAAAGAAAGGTTGGGAACCATGGGTGAAAGGACCCATGGTTGAAACCCACATACCACAACTTTGGAGATTTCCTTGATGAAGATTTAAATGAGAACTTGAAGCTTGAATAAAATTTTTGAGATCCTGAAATGAGTTTGGGACACTTGAATTTGGATGAAATATTTGCTAAGGGTTAGAGAGGGTTTTGAGAATGTCTAAAGTGATATGGAGTTGAAAAATGACTAAGTATAAGTGTTTTTACACATAGTATGGTATAGGCCCAAGACCCTAAAGCCTTAGGCTAAAATAAGAAAAACTGGAACAAAATGTACTGATCCGTACCCCTGGCGCATCGCGGCCAGGCGCGGATTTTCACTATTATTCATAAATTTTGGAAATAAAATTTTGCTATGTTTGCTCTAAAATCAAGGTTATACTAATTTCCCACTCAATTTTGCCCCTTGATCACGAATATGAAGTTGGATTTTTGATATCATGCATGAATTTTGAGATATATGGAAATTACGAATATAGGCATTTTCGAGGCACATTATCGGACACTTTTTTGGCGTTTCAATATCTCCCCTTTGGGAATATTCATCCCTTAATGTTAAGGAAATGAACATAAAAGAAGCAATACATGAGTGCAACAAATGTAATAAAACCAACCCGTGGCTATATTGGATCGTCAATTAGAAAACTAAGAAAATAAGGAAGAGATGACTTGGGAAGCAGAAGAGCTTATGAAAGGAAATGTTAGAACCCGTACAATTGTGTTTTGGTACCATGGCTCACATTTGAGGTCACTAGTGTCATTTTTAGGGTGTTTGATGCTTAAGTGTTTTTTGAAGAGTTTGAAATTTTAAATTGGAATCCTTGTAGA
>DF359993.1:41735-67766 GCA_000787875.1 Solanum virginianum | reverse complement strand
ACACTGGAGAGAAATCCCTAGTAACTTCGTCGCTCCTAAATTATTTGGCAAGAGGATTTTGACTCCTCCGAAACGTTGGCTATCCGCCACCCCACTGGCATTACAACACCCTCTGGGGCCCATGCCGGATCTCAGAATCCTAGATAACTTTCCGAAGTTCTTCGGTTAGGAAATGACGGAAAAAGATGGGTCAAGAAAAAATATTTGAATTTAGGGGCGATGGACGGCGTCCCCAAGTCCGTCGCCCTATTTAAAAAATTAATTATTTTATTTGATTAATAACTTATTTTTTAGAAAATAAAAAAGCGACGGATAATGCCATTCTATTCGTCGCAATTTTTTTTAAAAAATTTATTATTTATTTATTAAAATTCATACCGTAAAAATATTTAAAGGTTTAATTTTTTTAAAAATAAGCGTCAGACTTTGTCACTGTGTCCGTCGCAATTTCTAAAAATATATTAAAAATAAAAAAATTCCAAAAAATTCTGCAAAAAAAACGACGAACTTATAGTTGCAGTCCGTCGCTTTTCTTAATTAGAATATTTTAAAAGAAATGAAAAATAAGAAAGCGACGGACAGCGTTGCTTTGTCCATCACTTTTCTGAGTGACGCAGTCCGTCGCTCTTTTTTCCATCGATTTTCAGGTAGTTTCTAGTAGTGCCTCTCGTCTGATCAACCAAACTAGATCAAGGGAAGTTTGTACTGGAACAATAGGTAAGAGTTAGTAATGTCACACTGTGAGGACGAATCAAATCACGTAGTGAAATTTACCTCTCACTTGGATCAAAGGGTTTGATAAACTTAACTTACCATTCTGCATGTTACACACTAAAAAAGATTACGATTATTTGGTAATACCAAGTTAGGAAATCATGGGGAACACAATACGCTAGTTACTTCTCTCACTGGTTTCACAACACTTGTTCTAGTTTAGGTCTATTTTTTGCAAATTACAAACTCCCCTCCCCCCATCCCTTTCGAGAAATAAGTAGGTTAATTCACTCAACTTGCTTGCAATTACTACGAGTCTACCATATTCCCTGTGGGATTCGAACCTAATCTTGGTTAGGTTATATATCTGGGCAACGACTGCTTAAATATTCAAAAAGATGGCATAGCTTGGGCGACATTAGCCATCACCACCTAAAAAATCAAGTCGTGATAAATAAATTCTCTCTCAATCCAAGTTTGAAAGAGTAAGTAATAACCTGCCATGAAAGTCGAACAACCATGCCATGATCCTTCACACAATTGTCTTTCCCTTTCAAACTATCTAGAATCAATTCGAATCTATTAAAATTGTACTCAACAGAAATATACAAGTCCATCAACACTCATATTGCTATATAAAACTTTAATTTAATAAATTGAGTAAAAAGTCAACTCCAAACTTTTGGGGTCCCAATTGAAAATTAATTTCAAATTTGATTTGTCCATAATGTATAAAATTTTTGAACTAAAAATATGTCAAAACCAAGTAGGAAACGGACCACATGTTGAGGAAATACAAAATATTTAGAAACTTAAGACCAAATCCTCAGTTATCAATCTCCAAAAGAAATTAAAGCTCAAAATTAATAATGAATTAGCGAAAAAAATCAAATATGAAGATACATTGAAACCAAAAATCAAAATAAGAAGTCTAAGTTTGTAATCAAACTTAACCTATCTAGACATCTGTTGTTTCTTGAATGGGGATTTCCATTGCAAACATGATCCAGACCCTCGCAAATGAGAATACGACCTCATCCCTACAAATGTGACAAGTAATTGTGACTCGATGTTGTCTCCAATTAAATTCTTCTTCGCGAATGCGACCACCACCTTACGAATGTAAAGATAAATAATATAATATCTTTCTTCTTCGAAAATATGGCCAACCCTTCCCAAATGCGAAGAAGGAGTCACTGGCTCTAGAAGACAACAAAGTCATAAAGTCAGCCTCAACAAAAAAAAAAAAAACTCAAAATAGACCCTCAAAAATCATTTGAAGCCTCTCAAGCAAATTAATCATAGAACACATTTTGAACTTGTTAGAATCATGAAATCACTGATTCAACTTGACCAAATATTGACTACGGTCTAATCTAAACTATAGAAAAATTAGAATTTCACTCAATGATATAAAATATTCATGCATTTCGGAATCCTTGCAAATTTTTCATTGAGATCATAAATCACCTTCTGAACAAAGTAAAATCGTGTAAACTCAAATCTAAGATTGTTGACATATAATATATTGACTTTGATCAAATTTACCAAAATTGAAAACTTTTTCAAAATGCATCTTATTACTTTAGAAATCATTCCACCCATACTGCAAAGCATAAACAACTTGTAGAAGCTATGAGGAGGTTTAACAGGGAAAGAGATAGAAGTTTTTTTTCATTGTATTATCTGAATCAGATTTTGTTTAAGGTTTTGAAGAATTTAGTCATCACACACATAATTCGCAGGATCATTGAATTCGTTTCACTAGTCTAATAGTGTCATCACATGTATATATACACAAACTTCACCAAATAGATCACAGTCTAAAATCGTACCTTGTTACAGAAGTCAATTTCTTTTTGAAGAACAAGTCTTCACAAGAACCTTCACAAAACGTTTAGAGGAATTGGAGAAGGAAGAAAGAGAAAAGAAGGAAGAAATGTGTCGTTCTGTTCTTAAAAGAAAAGATTTGTTGTTTCTCTTAAACAAAACCCTTTTATAAACCTAAAGAGACACAATTTTTTAAATAGTTGTGTCTCTTTTCTTTTATTAATAAATAAATAAATAAATATAACCAGTATATATTATTTAAATATCAGCATGGATCTGGGTTGACCCACAGGGTGACCCAATCCAATTTCCTTCATCTCCCACTCACACATAGGGTCAACTCTCATTCCTATTCTGTAACTTTTATACGTTACGATTAGACCGTCTGACCAGTGCATACTTCGAGAGCTTCGTTGCTATACATCTGTTAGGAATATACAACATCTCAATCAATGAAACTTAGAATAGATTATAGTATGCAATACCCTAGATCATTTATCACATTCATATCTCTCATTATCTCTATTTCTTAATTTTGAGTTCATCATTATGTACTTGTCTCGTAGACAAATAAAAAGAACGTTAATGAACACAATTGATGTGATAACATCAAATGATCTTCCTCATCTCATGCATCTCTCAATCTCAACGTGATATGCTTTTCTAGAAATATTCTGCCAAACCGAATCAAACATGATCTCTTGGAAACAAATTAAGATAGCAGACACCAAATTTAATCTCAAGAAACTGATTTAAGTTATGATGGTACAATATGAAAATTACTTATAATTTTTAAGGTTTCACAAGATAGCAAGGATAGACTAAACTTATATCTCCCTTATGAGTCACTTTCTACATATATGGTATGAAACATGTATCATAGCGTTGACTCCTTTCCCATGGAGCGTATGCCCTTTATTAATTAAAATATTGTGCAGATAATAAGAAAGACAACTCATGTCTAACTTTGAGTTCACAAATCTACTCATTATTTATTCTTCAGAACTTATATCTAGCATTAAAAATAGACTCACTTCAATCACACATGATTAAATACAAACTAACATACGACATTTTGATTATTATATCTAGCATTAAAAATAAACTCACTTCAATCAGACATGATTAAATACAGACTAACATACGACATTTTGATTATAAAATTTCAGCTCTCTAATTATCATCACTTCTGACGATAATTAGTTTATAGCTGTCTCATCTCTACTTGTCACTTAGACAATAGAGGAGATTGTCTGTGTGAATAGGCCAATATTTTTGTCTGTTCGATATACTTTTTATTCTGAGAATTTTATGTACACTATATAAAAAATAATATATGTATATGAATGAACAAGATCAAAAAATTAGGCATTAAATCAACATTAGCTTCAATAATGTTAATTTACATGAACATGTCTGAGAAAAATAAAATATAAATACATTAGCATCTACGTAAACCCAATAACTCACATGTCTTTGATAAAAATCACAAGCTATGATTTTCGTTAAGGGATTTGCAATCATTTGATGTGTAGATATGTATTTCATGTTTACTTCCTTTTGTGCTACTATGTCTCTTACGAAATTATACTTTATGTCAATATGTTTATCTTCCCATGGTTCTTTGGATTGTTCGTGTAGGCTGTTGTAGTCAGCCTATCAACAACATTGTTATATACACCAAAGTAAAGCAGAAAATGCTTAAGCCAAACAACTTGTTTTACAATAGATGAAAGTGCAATGAATTCAACTTTCATAGTGGTCAAGGCTATATATGCATGACTGCTTCTTGCTACTCCATGAAATGGAGTCATTATTAAGTAAGAATACATACCCAGAGGTGGATTTTCTTTCATCTAAATCTCCTTCCCAATCAGCATCCGTGTAGCCTTTGAGTTACGGATCCTTTCCTTGATAACGTAAGGAATAGTCATTTGTGCCTTTAAGATATCTCAATATCCTTTAACTACTTTCTAATGTTGCAGTCCTAGATCGAATTGATATCTGCTAACTAACCCAAAAACATAACAAATATTCAGCCTAATACACAACATAACATGCATGAGACTTTCGACTGCATTAGCATAAAAAACTTTTCTCATTTATTTCTTTTCATATAGAGTCTTGGGACACATCATTCGGTTCCAAGCTTTACTTTTAGAAACTAGAGTGTTTTATGGGCTTACAATCTTCAATATTAAAGTATTCAAGAACTTTCTTGATGTAAGGTTCTTGTAAATGAGATAATAATTTCTTTGAATGATCTCTTGAGATCTTAACTCCAAGAATATATGATGCTTCACCCTTATCTTTCATCTCAAAAGTAGATGATCGTCACTCTTTTATTTCTTTTATAAGATCAATATCACTTGTAACAATTAATATGTCATCTACGTACAATGATAAGATCATAAACTTATCTTTGAATCTTTTAATATACATACAATGATCTACGTGAACCATAACAAATCCATATGTTATGATTGCATCATGAAAATATATGTACCATCGTCTAGAAGATTATTTGAGGCCATAAATTCACCTTTGAAGTCGACAAACTTTATTTTCTTCACCTTTTTTTACGAAACCTATAGGTTATTCCATGTAGATTTCTTCTTTTAATTCTCCATTGAGAAATAGACTTTTCACATCCACTTGATGTAATTTAAGATCTAACACAACTACTATGGATAAAATTAATCTTATTAAAGTAAAACGTACAATAGGTGAAAAAGTTTCTTCACAATCAATTTCTTTCTACTATGTGTACCCCTTAGCTACTAGACGAGCTTTAAATCTTTCAATGCTACCATTTGCCTCACGCTTGATTTTGAGAACCCGTTTATTTTCAATAGCTTTTCGTCCTATAGGTAGATCAACCAATTTTCACACTTGGTTAGATTTCATTGACTCTATTTCCTCCTTCATTACGTTTAGCCATTTTTCTTTAGTAGGACACATAAGAGCCTTATTTATATTTTTTGGCTCTTCATCATCCGGAGTAGCTATAAATGCTTTCCCTTCGATTTCAAATCAACAATGAGGAATTTGTGGAAGACTTGTTCATCGAGGTTGAGATTGACAAATTGATTTATCAATTGGTAAGTTACTCCCACTCGAAGCAGCAATATCATTAGGATTTGATGCATGTGGTGTATCTGTTGAAATAGGAACTAATCCATTATCATTAAAATTACTCCCACTCAAATTCATTTGATCTTCTGCAGCGACAATAGTCTGGTCTGTAGTTTCATATAGAGATAAGTCATAATCTATCTCTCCCTACTTAGAAAAATTATTTTTTGTAAATATGACATCACACTATTTAATTTCAGTTACAATTCCACTATTTTGTTCACCTATGAACACATAACCCTTAGATTGTCCAGAGTATCTTATGAAGATACACCAGAGTATCTTATGAAGATACATGTTCTTCCCCTTGGGCCTAATTTTTCATATGGGGAAGAAGGATTATGAATAAAAGCAACACAATTCCAAGGTTTCAAAGTGCTTAAATCAGGCTTTCATTTAGTCCATAATTCATATGGCATAGTCGTAATTGATTTTGAAGGGACACGATTAAGTACAAATGCAGAAGTGAGCAAAGCATCACCCTAATAGGTGATTGACAATTTTTCTTGTGCCATAATCGACCTAACCATTTTTAACAAGGTTCTATTTTGTCATTCTGCAACATCATTTTGTTGTGGAGTATAAGGAATAGTTAATTGTGTTCTGAATTCCTTTTTTATCACATAATTGTTTGAACTCATCGGACAAATACTCTCTTCCTCGGTCGGTTCTTAGAGCTTTTATTTTTCTATTTAATTGATTCTCAACTAAGTTCATAAACTTAATGAAGTAACTGAAAGCTTCAGATTTATGAGGAATTAAATATACATAATCAAATCGAGTAAAATCATCAATAAAAGCAATGAAATAAATTGCACCATGTCTTGTCCTTTACATTCATTGGACCACAAATGTCAGAATGAAGTAATTGCGATAGAGTATCAGCTGTTGTACCTTTCCCAAATAGTTTTTTGCAGTTTTGTTGGCTATGCAAGATTCACAAGTAGACAATTCTATTTTATCTATTCTACCAAGCAAGCCTTTTTTGGCTAAGAGATTCATTCTTTGCTATCAATATGGCCAAGACTCCCATGCTATGTATTTACATTGTTCTCATAATTAGAAGATGTAAATAAGGAGAAACTAATTTTATCATTATTTGAACTTTGACAAACATCCAGTACAAAACACTGATCATAAAAATAACCAGTTTCATATTTTGTCTTACCCAAATACATATCCAAATCATGTTCATGAAAGAAAAATTTAAAACATATTTTAATCAACATTCGGACAGAGGCTAGATTATGATGAATTGATAGGGGCAAATAATACATCATGTAGGAGTAAAGTTTGGGGCCACCTCGCGTCAAGTTTGCAGGTACCAATCCCTTTGACCTCTACGTTGGAGTTGTTTCCTACGTAAACCCATTTAGATCATCGTGGGATACATCAATAATCTATAAAAGAATCTCTTTTTGTCGCTATATGTTCAGTGGCTCCTGCATCTACAATCCACATAGGAAGTGATTCAGTTAAAAAAACATAACAAGAAACATTTACATCACTATGTAAATTTTTCATAAGATCATATACCTTCTTAGGCTCAGGACAATCATGAGCAAAGTGTCCCTTGTTCTTACAATTATAACATTTAAGCTTAGGCAGAGGAACATTTTTATCTAGACAGAAATATTTTTCTCTCCTTATTGACGAATCTCAGATTTCTTTGAAACTTTCATATGTTAGAGGGTATAACCATTTTCAGAAAGTGTCACAGATGCATTCAAAGCTTTAAGAGGTTCTTTCTCTTCCAGGACATACTTGATTTTACAGTTACACCATTAAGCTTATCACTTTTGTTAAGCTTAACAATAATGTTCTTTGCAATAGTTGACATACTGATTTAAACAAACATAAAATAAAATGAGACAACTATGCACATTGTTTTAGCTTAAGTTCATATACATAATAATTCTTAAAATCATTAACTATGTCAATATTCATTTCACATTAGGTTCAAATTCGAAAGTTCACTAAGTTCCCAATCATCATCTGAGTTCTAATATGTCATAAATCTAACACAATCAACCATCTAAGAATTACTTATCTTAAATCACATAAATTCAAGATTAAATATTTATAAATTCTACAACATATGTAGAAACACTTAATAATAATTAACATATAAATTCACATAAATCATGTCACATATACACAATCATTATACAAATACAATACACTTGATGACTGTAATATCTCTTTGTGAACAAGAATAGATAAAATAAAATCTATATGCAAGTCCCAAGATAATTTATATCTTATAGGCAGCCAATGAAAATGACACATAGTCTTCTTAACTTTCAAGTCAACATATTTATGCATAAAGTGTTGGACCAATGACTTGTAAAATCTCGATCTTTTGATATGTAACTTATCCCAAGATTTGTCAAGTAATTTCTTTTGAAAATTCTTTGACAGTGTAGATCGTAAAGTCATATATTTCTTTTTCGTGGTCAATAAACCCCCAACCCACATAACTTCTTGAATTAACTCGCTAATTCTCATTCTATGTTTCACAAATATTATACGATCATGATCTTGAACATTGGATTCTGACGAAAGATTTACCAAATTGTCAATCATAGTTTTCACCTTATCCTTCTGTTGCTTTGTGAAAACTTGTCTAGATTTTCTTATAAATACCATAATTTTCTGTAACACATATAAAAAATGATTAGAACTAACCACGTAATGAAATAATTATACAACAATTTGCATAAAAGAATACAAAAAAATTAAGATCTGTTCTCAAGGTTTATGATAATCAAATGTCTATAATTCAAAAAATAAAGAGGTCATCTACTAACTAAAAAAATAGTGACCTATAGAAAACAAGCCATCTGCACTCTTAAAAAAAAAAAATGTAGAAGCCCTCAGGCCACCCTTGCTTTTAAGAGGACATGTGCAACAATTCGCTTTCCTTAAAAACTTTGCAGAAGCACCTCATATTTGGCATCACATGCCACACTAATATTATATATCATATATATTTAATGAGAACAAAGTTCATACTAAATATTCTATATGAACATTCTACATCACTTGTCAGTGATTCCACATAAAATTAATTTTTTTTAAATCACATTAGTTCAATGGGATATGGAACTTGGAAAATAGAATGTAATACAGAAATTTATGAGGCTAGTAGCGACATAGGTAAATCTATGCCTTGTTGGCCAACAAGTCCAATGACTTGTTGCAGTATTTTCTCTTTCACTTTGATTAGAGAGTCCTTTGATTTTTTCCTCTGTATATTTGCTTTCTTTTTCAATAACCAAAATACACATCTTTTTCTTTAAATAAAGGGCTACCAATAACCTTTAAACAAAAATATTTTTTTTTGTACTTCTCTTTATGAAAAAGACAACAAATTTATCCGAGAAAAACTCTGTGAAGATTTAGAAAAAATATGACCAGTATATCTTCTCGTTACAATGGTAAGAACACCATATATAATTGTCCCTGCCAATGTTTGCTGCCCATTCTTGTTACAGATGGAAAAAACAATGCACGACACAAAATCAAATACGACTAGGAAAACAAATATTGCAAAGCTTTGATACCAATGAAGAATCTAGTAATCACACACATAATTGGTAGGATCATTGAATTCATTTCACAAATGTAATAGTGTAATTATATGTATATATACATGAACTTCACAAAAAAAAATTACACTTTAAAATCGTACTGTTACGACTCGGACCTAGTATCTAGAAGTGACACAGTGAATGGGAACCCGAAGGTCCCCAAACAAGCCTCAAGTACCAAAATCCACATCATCTTTTCGGAAGCGCATTCAGAAATAATACATAATTCTAAGGGATGAGAAAGTAGGACTCACGTTATGAGGGTATCTTAGAGAAAGTGATTAACATGAACTCACATAGCACATAGTACGTAATGACTAAGGGGCGAGTATGTATGACTCACGATATGGGGATAATTTGGGACTTAGGATCTTTCCACAACATAATGTAAGATCATCTCATAATAATAAATCTGTAAATAGCCATGATCAAGAATCCCTATACAACACTTAGTTTAAAATGAAAGGAGTGCACATGATGTCCAACAATATCTCTACATAAGATAGGTTGGGGGCTAAAACATACTCCAGGCTCACCCTCAAAGTAAATAAAGTAGAAAAAAATCATAGATAGAAGAGGTGGTGGCTTGTCCTTGAAAGATAGGACTCACAACAACAACTATAACTTGAAACCTAAGCTAGACGTCGTACAGAGGATGAATGGGCTCCTTGGTCCCTACATGGTGAAATCATGTAGGAAAAAGTATGCATTAGTACATTTGAATGTACTAAGTATGCGGGATGCAATGCATGTAACTTACCAAACCTACATTCATTATTAGATGACAAGGGCACATAATATAGAAAAGACCATATATCGAGATAGTAATATACATTATGCTATGAAACTAGTGATGCATGAAATGCAATGCTCATATATAGTGGGGATGTCACCTTAACCAACATAAGTAAGACCAAACGAGCTATTACTTGGAATCCTGATGAAATCCTCTCATCAGTAAAGAGGTGGTCTATTTACCAAAGGTAAACTATACTTAACCTTACGGGAACAACACCCATGTCGTATGAAGTAACCTTCTTTACGGGAACAACACCCATTTTGGATAGGATTTTCACATATAGCATATAAATTCATATCATATCATGTCTTCTCCTTGTGGGAATAACACCTATTTCGGAGGCATCTTTCCGTATGGGAACAACACCCATTTCGGAGGCATCTTTCCGTATGGGAACAACACCCTTTTCGAAAAGGAAACCTATGCTAGGCACATAGTTTAAGAAAAGAGAGAGGAACCATCATTCCATCAGTGCTAAGTCATCATCCCACAAGAATACTCATAATATACGTAGTTATACATGCATGCAAAGAGATACAAGTCTTGCCAAAATATTTCAATGCACAACTGGGCTTAAAAGCCAAACATCATTCATAATAGTTCATACTTAAGCTCAAATGCCAAAACCATACTCTCATAGTAATACAAACTCATGCATAGTGTTAGAACCCGTATTTTTGTTCATTGGAATAGTTATAAAAATTTGAGACCAAAGTGTCATTATTGAAAAGTTTGAGACCAAAAGTAGAATATTGCAAAATTGGGGTCTTGAACTCTATTTGGGCCAAGTGTAGTATACTTGGCAAGATGTGTATATATAAATATATATATACATACATATAAGATTAGCTCTATTTTTTGGAACAATTTTGTGCTTAAGAAAAAGGAAAAAAAATTTCTAGAACATGAAGAGTGCCCCACCTTAATTTGTGTTATCTTCCTAGTGGTACAAGTGTGGAGGGGTGGGGCCAAGGTCTTGCTATATATGTATTAAAACCATCCTTATCTTGTATATTTCTCATTCTCTTGGTAATCTTACACTTAGTCAAAAATAGCACAAAAACAAGAACACCCCAAACAAACTGCTCTCGGGTTAGCAGCAGGGGAGAACCATAATTCACTTTTTTCGATTCCACAATTATTTTGATATTACAAACCTTATATATCGAGTCCCCTAAGTAGCGTGGAGGTGTTATTTGAGCGAGAAAATACCTCCAAACTAATCTAAATGTAAGCCCGATACCTCTTTCTATGACTTTGGCGATTTGAGCCCATTTAAGAAGTTTAAGAGGTAAGGTGACATTTAGTGTTATTTTATATATTATTAAGATTGTATGTAAGCTGTGGTATGATAAATTAAAAGAAAATCATGAAATATAGCATGTTGAAGGTGAGTTGTGTATGTTAAGGTTGGGGCCGAAAACTTGGATATGTATGATTATAGTGTTATATTATATTGGAACCATGAATTTATGTTTATTTAGCATGAATATGATCTTTGTAGTGTGAAGGAAGTATTGGAAATTATCTATGTGTATATACAGGGTGTGGTCGAAATTCTTGGAATTGTAGTACATGATGATATATGACACTTTTATCATTATGGTTGTGTTGATGTTATTTAAGCTGGTTGTTGTTGTTGTGGTACTATTATTGTTGTTGTTGTTGTTGATTGAACCGAGTTGAGTCTTGGGGCAGCCTATATTTTAGGGGAAGTGCTGTCGAAATTTTTATAAATTTGGGGGTAATTTTGAAATTTAAAGCCCAAAAAGGCCTTTAGTTAATCGATTGGCGCTATCGTGATTTGTTTGTAGACGTTGGACATCCAGAAGTATAAGTTGGATCGGCTTTGCATTGGAACTAGTTTGGAGAAGGGATTGAGGTATGTAAAGCATTTTGTTCCTTGGCATTTTTATGAAAATAAGTTATATTCTTGACTCCTCTGTATCTAAAGTTCATATGTTGTAAAAACATGTAAAATTTGACAAGTTTGAAAGAATATAGTTTCTAATAATTTAAAAAGTGTAAACGCCCGCAACTTTTGAAGAAATCCTGAACTGCCTTGAAAACTGTTTTGAGACATTCCATAGTAGTTTGTATGATCTAGGTTAAGTATGCTCCTCCTAAGTTGGGTTAGTTTGGGTTTCCATCGGCCTTGGGACCCGCGACACACTTGTATGAAATCTTGACAATTTTGAAAGAATTTAGAATAAATAATATTTTGTTTTTGAGTATGAATACTTTACAAATCTTCGGGGGCTGCGTTCATGCCCGCCGGTATTGATATTCAGTTTGGTGGACTCAGCAGCTTAGGACGTCTTTCTGCGGTTTGAAGTGCTCCTCCTAGTCCGGAGCCTAGTTTTGGTATATGTGCATTTCCGTTCGTTGCATTATATATGTATCTATTCAGGGGTACGACAGGGTCCTGTCCCGTTCTATGGTTCTGTCAGTCTGTTAGAGGTCTGTGGATACATACACGTATGGGTTGTGCCCAATTTGTCCGATTTGGCCTTCATAATATGTTTGGTATATTTGATAGGCGATTGTACCTGCCTCATCGGTCGTGTCGGCCCATATTTGTATATGTATGATTATTCTGTTGGCTCTGTATGTTTTTTGTTTGTATATTTGGATGTGCAGGTTATTCGGGACTATCTGTAAAGTAAAATAAGTGCTGCTAAATGTTTCTTTAAAATGGTATATATGTTTGTTGGGATTTGAGAGTCAGTTTGATATTTGTGCCGGCATTAGCCGTCTGTTTGGAATCTGTCTTTGAGATTACGTCTGGGTGCCTAAATTGGGCACTAGTCACGGCCCACGGGGTTTGGGTCGTGATAGAAGTGGTATTAGAGTGGTTCCTCTTTGGAGTGTTCACAGACCGTGTCTAGTAGAGTCTTGTTTATCGGTGTGTCGGTCCCTACATCTATAAACAGGAGGCTACAGAACATTTAGGATGTTACTTTTTTTTCTGATCTTAGATCGTGCGATAGAGCGGTGTTACTAGGATGACCCTTGTTTTGTGACAGATAGTTTTGGTTTCAGTGATGTCTTCGAAAAAGACCCCCATTGCCAGAAAGGCAAGTTTGCATTAAAAGGTGAGACTAGTAGAGCTAGGGTGATTATTAGGGCTCGTGCCCAGAGTACGCCCTGATAGTTTCTGAGGTTTGAGTGCCAAAGCCTCCAGCCCCTTAGCTGGGTGTAGGAATTGAGGAGGTGCTGCTCAAAAGGCAAATTTGCTGCTCTTCCTGTAGTAAATGGTCCGAAAGTATTTAAAGATGGTTGCACAGTGGGAGAAATTTTTAGTGATTCTGAAAGATTAGCGGAGGGTTACTCTGTGCCCGAGGATAATTTGCATATCACTGAGTTGACATGTTCCACTTCTGCAGATGGTGATATTATTGAAAAAAAGTGTGAATTAGGCACTGGTAATTATTCTGAGAAGCATAATGATACATGTGACTTGGCGGAAGTGTTTTCTCCACCACTCAGAGATCTTGAAAAGCTTGGTTATGGTGGGACTTGTGCTTCATGCTCTAGACAGATAAGATTAAATCATGATTCTCCAGAGGAAGAGCTGTGCTCATGTGCTGGAATGTCAGGCAGGGATTGTAGTAACCTTTCTAGCCTCAAGGATAGAGTTGATTCGGAAGCTGTAATTCTTGGTGATTCTGGAAAGGGATGCAATTTACAATTGAATGATGCCCTTCTAGTTCCTTAAAGGGGCAGTGATGAAAAGATGTGCGCCATATGTAAGCAAGCTGGAAAATACTGATCTGTATGGAAGAGGTTGCAATAGATGCCATCATCCCTCCTGCTTTGATCTTTCACTAGATGATTTTCCACCTGGAGCTTGGCATTGTACCTTGTATGTCAAGAAAAAGATTGAATCTGGTGTACTTTTGGTGACAGAAGGAGTAGAATCAATTTTGGATATTAGAGAGGTGGAAGTGGTAGATACCAAAGGAACGCATATGCAGAAACAATATTTTGTTAAATACCATGGTCTTGCTCATACACATAATCATTGGGTTGTAGAGGCACAATTGCTTAGTGATGCACCATTGCGTATTGCAAGCTATAGTTATGAGAATCAGGATGTAAAGTGGGTCTCAGAGGGGACAGTGCCATATTGTCTCTTGAGGAAAAGATCACTGATGCTCTCCAAGCTACAGGTTCAAGATGCTGGTGATAATAACAAAAGCCTGTTGAATGGCTTGTGAGATGGAAGGGCCTTGGCTATGAGTATGCTACATGGGAATTGAGAAATGTTAATTTTCTGAACTTGTAGCATGGTGAAAGCCTCATCAAAGATTTTAATATTCATTGTGAAAAGGCGAAATGGAGAATCGTTAAGAATCTTAAGGGGCCACTTGTTAAACTATCTGAACTTCCTGCAGGAGATTTACTTATAACAGATTCAAGTCTGCTGAACAATGAGAACAAGTTACATGACTGTTGGTTGAAGTACCAAAACACCGCTGTCTTTAATGACAAGGATCGTATAATGAAAATGGTTTTGTTTATTCTACCTTTGCCTGATGTCTGCTGTCCTGTCCTTATTGTCACAACTTCAAGTTTACTTTCCTAGTGGGAAACCAAATCTACACAATTGACACCAAGTATTGATGTTGTAGTGTACAGGGGAAGTAGAGATTCTAGAAGGAGAATCAAGTCATTAGAGTTCCATGATGAAGTTGGTAAGGAAGGAAGAGGACTGTACTTGTTGCTATAACATTTGACTCAAAGAAGTGGTAATGACAGAAAGGACTCTGCACTTATTGTTGATAAAGCACACTCAGGGATCAAGGAATCAGATGTGGAGTTATGGCATCAAAGATTAGGATATGTCTCATCTGTAGTACTGGCTAAAATGTTTGATATCAATAAACAAAGCTTGTGTAAAGTTTCCAAGTGCTTAGTGTGCCCTTATGCTAAACAGACAAGACTCATTGTTCCTTGTAGTAGTATAAAGAAATCTGATTGCTTTGAATTGATACATGCTGATCTATGCGGTCCATATAATACACCTACTGTTGATGGTAGCAAGTATTTTCTTAAAATTGTTGATGATATTTCAAGAATAACTTGGTTGTTTTTACTTATACAAATGTCAGATGTTGGTGCTTTTATTAAAGTGTTTCTACTATATGTTAAGAATCAGTTTGGAAAGTCAATCAAAGAGATGAGGTCTAATAATGGTACAAATTTGTCAATTCAATGTGTGACAAATTATTTAAAGAATTGGGCATAATTTATCAAAGGAGTTGTCCATATACTCCACAGCAAAATGGAGTTGCTGAAAGAAAACATAGACATTTGTTGAAAGTTACATGAGCATTAAGATTTCAAGCCAAGATACCTCTAAGGTACTAGGGACATTGTGTACCTGCTGCAGCTTATCTTATTAATAGATTACCTAGCAGTGTGGTTAACTATCAAGCTCCTTATGAAAGGTTGTATGGTGTTAAGCCAATATTATCTCATTTTAGAATGCTTGGGTGTTTATGCTTTGCCAAAAGTCCCACTGAACATGACAAAATGATGCCAAGGTTAAAGTTAGCAGTATATATAGGCTATTTAGAGGTACGGAGAGGGTATATATTGTTTGATCTGACAGATAAATCATTCTTTAAGGGATATGATTTTCAGAGAAGGTATGTTTCCTTTTCAAATGAGAAAAACTCCAAACCACAACAAGTTTTTGTAGACACTTTGAAAGAATCAGCAGTGATGATTCAAGATTTAACTCAATAAGCTCTTATACCAAATAGATGTAATGCAGAAGAAAGCCCAGCTGAAAATACTAATGAAGAGACTGAAATATCAGATGAAGGTCAGGCTAAACATGGTCATACTGATTTTGAATACTTAGACTAACAGATTGCTGGCAAATCTAATAAAATAAGTGAAGACATTGCTCAAATGCCTCAACATAATGTTACAACCACTACTAGAAGATCCATTAGACATAAACAAACTCCTATGTGGATGAGGGATTTTGTGTCTCTAAATATAAATAAGGTTGTGCAGTATCCAATGTGCAATTATTTGAGTTATGATCATTTGTCTCATAAATATCAATGCTATATTGCTGCTACTTCTACACTCAAGGAACCTGTCACTTATTGAGAAGCTATCAAGGATAAGAGATGGGTAGATATTATGCAGGCTAAAATTCAGACTTTGGAGGATAACAAGACTTGGGAAGTGTCTGACTTGCCACCAGGAAAAAAAAAGCTATAGGTTTAGATGGATATACAAGATAAAATACAAATCAATAGGAGAAATAGAGAGGTTCAAGGCTAGGTTAGTTGCCAAGGGATATAGTCAGCAAGAAGGGATAGATTACAAAGAGACCTTTTCACCTGTTGTTAAAATGGTGACAGTTAGGTCTATAGTATTTATTACTGCTTCAAGGCAATGGCATGTACATCAAATGGATGTATTTAATGCCTTCCTGATCTAGAAGATGAGATCTATATGCAACTGCCTCAAGGGTTTGTCAATCAAGGGGAGAAGGAGTGTAGACTGACAAGGTAATGCCTTCCTGATCTAGAAGATGAGATCTATATGCAACTGCCTCAAGGGTTTGTCAATCAAGGGGAGAAGGTGTGTAGACTGACAAGGTCACTATGGGCTTAAACAAGCCCCAAGACAGTGGAATCACAAGTTGACTAAAGCTCTTATCACACTCAAGTTCAAACAAAGCCAACACGACTATTCATTTTTCAAAAAAAAAAATCAGATGAAGAGGTAATTGTTGTACTGGTGTATGTTGATGATATATTAATTATGGGAAGTAGTCTGAAATTGATAAATGAGACAAAGAAAGCATTTCAATAGGCCTTTAAGATGAAGGATTTAGGTGAGCTAAAATACTTCTTAGGTATTAAGTTCACTAGATCAGCAGAGGGTATACTTATGCATCAACAAAAATATGCACTTGAACTTATGAGGAGCAACCCGTAGCTATATTGGATCATCAACTCAGAAGATTAAGAAACAAAGATGTGGCCTCGTTTAAAGTACTATGGAAAAATAACAACAAAGAGGAAATGACCTGGGAAGCAGAGGAGCAGATGAAGAAGAAATACCCTCACTTGTTTGCAGTGTCTACAGGTAATTTGATACCTCGCTTATTTTGAGCATTGAATGTTTTGTTATAATAGTTGGAGGAGAACTCCCCCTAAATTATACATATGACTTGTAGGGTCAATTTGACATTCGAGGATAAATGTTTTAAGGGGGGAGGATGTTAGAGCCCATATTTTTGTGCATTAGAACAGTTATGGAAATTTGGGACCTAAGTATCATTACTGAAAAGTTTAGAACTAAAAGTAGAATATTACAAAATTGGGGTCTTGAACTCTATTTGGGCTAAGTGTAGTATACTTGGCAAGATGTGTATGTATAAATATATATACATACATATAAGATTAGCTGTATTGTTTGGAACAATTTTGTGCTTAAGAAAAAGGAAACAAAAAGTTCTAGAACATGAAGAGTGCCCCACCTTAATTTGTATTATCTTCCTAGTGGTACAAGTGTGGAGGGGTGGGGCCAAGGTCTTGCTATATATGTATTAACACCATCCTTATCTTGTATATTTCTCATTCTCTTGATAATCTTACACTTAGTCAAAAATAACACAAAAACAAGAACACCCCAAACAAACTGCTCTCGGGTTAGCAGCAGGGGAGAACCATAATTCACTTTTTTTGATTTCACAATTATTTTGAAATTACAAACCTTATATATCAAGTCCCCTAAGTAGCATGGAGGTGTTATTTGAGTGAGAAAATACCTCTTTCTACGACTTTGGCGATTTGAGCCCATTTAAGGAGTTTAAGAGGTAAGGTGACATTTAGTGTTGTTTTATTTATTATTAAGATTGTATGTAAGTTGTGGTATGCTAAATTGAAAGAAAATAATGAAAGCTAGCATGTTTAAGGTGAGTTGTGTATGTTAAGGTTGGGGTCGAAAACTTGGATATGTATGATTATAGTGTTATATTTTATTGGAACCATGAATTTATGTTTATTTAGCATGAATATGATCTTTGTAGGGTGAAGGAAGTGTTGAAAATTATCTATGTGTATATACAGGGTGTGGTCGAAATTCTTGGAATTGTAGTACATGATGATATATGGCACTTTTATCATTATGGTTGTGTTGATGTTGTTTAAGCTGGTTGTTGTTGTTGTGGGACTGTTATTGTTGTTGTTGTTGTTGATTGAGTTGAGTTGAGTCTCGGGGCAGCTTATGTTTTAGGGGAAGTGCTGCCAAAATTTTTATAAAATTGGGGGCAAATTTGGAATTTAAAGCCCAAAAAGGCCTTTAGCTAATCGTTTGGCGCTATCGTGATTTGTTTGTAGACGTTGGACATCCAGAAGTATAAGTTGGATCGGCTTTGCGTTGGGACTAGTTTGGAGAAGGGATTGAGGTATGTAAAGTATTTTGTTCCTTGGCATGTTTTAGTTAAACGTAGTTAATGATATCTTGACTCCTGTGTATCTAAAGTTCATAAGTTGTAAAAACACGTCAAATTTGACAAGTTTGAAAGAATATAGTTTCTAATAGTTTGAAAAGTGTAAACGCCTGCAACTTTTGATAAAAGCCCGAATTGCCTTGAAAACTATTTTGAGACGTTCCATAGTAGTTTGTATGATCTAGGTTAAGTATGCTCCTCTTAAGTTAGGGTAGTTTGGGTTTTCATTGGCCTTGGGACCCGCGACACACTTGTATGAAATCTTGACAATTTTGAAAGAATTTAGAATAAATAATATTTTGTTTTCGAGTATGAATACTTTACAAATCTAGTGGATTTAAGATAATGATTTTTTGATGCATATGATTTCTCACGACTCTATTCATGCCTATTATGATATCCTTCACCGGTTCTCGGGCCGGTTGTTGTCGTGCGCATTATGATATTTATATATTTCGGTGTTATGCTGTGTTCGGCGGGTCGGCTTGCCCAAGGGCCGGGCTCCGCTTAGATTGGGGTTATAAGGTGCTGGGCTTTTGATATGTTTGGCATTATGCCCTTTTGTGATTTGTGATGGAGATTTTGGAGATCTGAACTTTCTGATGATATGCTATGGTATGGCGCGAGTTTGGAGGTCGCCATCGTTCCTGTACGTTATGCATGAATTGGGTATTTTAAAAATAAATGTTTTGATGTTCTGAATATGCATTTGATTTCCATACCTCTGTTTTGGACTATTACTCAGATTTACATTTTGTACATTCCGCTTTACATATTCGGTACGTATTTCGTACTGACTCCCTTTTCTTCGGGGGCTGCGTTCATGCCCGCAGGTATTGATATTCAGTTTGGTGGACTCAGCAGCTTAGGACATCTTTCTGCGGTTTGAAGTGCTCCCCTACTCCGGAGCTTACTTTTGGTATATATGCATTTCTGTTCATTGCATTATATATGTATCTATTCGGGGGTACGACGGGGCCCTGTCCCATCCGATGATTTTGTCAGTCTGTTAGAGGCGTTTGTTGCATTATATATGTATCTATTCAGGGGTACGACGGGGCCCTGTCCCGTTCTATGGTTCTATCAGTCTGTTAGAGGTCTGTGGATACATACACGTGTGGGTTGTGCCCAGTTTGTCCGATTTGGCCTGCATAATATGTTTGGTATATTTGATAGGCGGTTGTACCAGCCACATCGGTCGTGTCGGCCCATATTTGTATATGTATGATCATTCTATTGGTATATTCGGATGTGTAGGTCAGTCGGGACTATCAGACCTCATCGGCCATGTTGGCCCATATTTGTATATGTATGATTCTCCTGTGGCTCTGTATGATTTCTGTTGGTATATTCGGATATGCAGGTCAGTCAGGACTATCTGTAAGGTAAAATAAGTGCTGCTAAATGTTTCTTAAAAATGGTATATATATTTGTTGGTATTTGAGAATCAATTTGATATTTGTGCCGGCATTAGCCGTCTGTTTGGAATCTGTCTTTGAGATTACGTCTGGGTGCCCATATCGAGCACTAGTCACGACCCACGGAGTTTGGGTCGTGACATATAGAAATAACCCATTCATATACAAAATGGTGCAAGGACCCAAAATGCTCAAGGAGCCATATTTATGGACATGCATGTGATTACATTCTTGTCATAACCAATATCTTATCAAAATCATATCATAAAGTCATCTTAAAATCAATAGATAAATACAACTCATTCCTTATTGGAATTTAAGAAATCATAATATTTTAAAACTCCAAATTAAAGTAAGCAAAATTCATGTATATTTCTTGAAAATAGGTTGGGTCTCCTTGATTGGAAGTAACCAAGGATCAAAACCCACATACCTTCACCAAGATAAAAAAACCCCCAAAGAATTTGAAGAAGGGTTGAGTTCCTTTGCTCCTAAGTTGAAAATTCACAAGAGTTCCTTTGAGAGAGTTTAAAATATGAGGAGTGAGTTTCGAATATTTGAAATGGGGTTTATGGCTTTAGATGGCCATAGGATAGCATAGAAATCCCCAAAAGACTAATAAAAATAATTGAATTTACGAAAATGGCTTTAATGGAACGGAGGGAAAAATTTCCCGAAATCACCACACTTGAGGCCATACGGCTCATATGGATCTCTATGGTTTGTGTGGAGTGCCCGTTGACCAATACTTAGATGAATTTCTGAAATTAGAGCCATAACACAACACTTAGAATTTTTCACACAAGGTTGACCACACAGACGGCTTCACGGGACGTGTGAAGCCACACGGTTCATGTGGTTCTCCCGTCTACCACACTTAGGAAATTTTTGTGAAAAGATACGAGACCATGATTTATATTTAGAAAATTTTTCGCTCCGGAAGCTTCATGGAGGGCCTCACGGCCCGTGCCACATGACATGATCCATGTAACTTGGGCGTGGAATGGTACTTAGCATAAAAAGGTTTTCCCACGCTGCGTACAGTGCCATTAGGCCAGTCCCATGATTAGTGGCAAGCCACACGACTGGTGGCACTGGTCATGGCCCTATACTTGGCCCCTACAAACTCCAAAACACAAAATCAAGGCCAAGTGTTTTGCCACTAAGAGTCACACGGCTAGTACCAAGGCACACAACTTGTGTAGCCTTTCTTGGGATGATACTTTGTCTAAATTTTGTTCACAACGATTTTCTCAAGGTTCAATGACATCGTACAACACTCAGGTCATTACATCATCTTCCCCTTGGGAATATTCTCCCCCGAATGTGCAAGAACAAGGCTTGACTTAGAACATGAAACTTTCAAACACAGGACACCATACATAACCCATTATTTGAAAGTCATAAGGTATTTCAAACTCATGCCAAAAACAATGAAACCATTCAAAACATCTTTAAAAAAAATCATTGTAATGCACATGTAAACATGTCATGCCATGAGACTCAAGAATGAAAAAATTGGGACTAATTAGGAAAAAGAGAACCTAATTCCTTAGGCTTGAGTAGATTGGAAAAGGTAAGGGTATCGCTTCATCATGTCTAACTCCGCCTCCCATGTAGCACTCTCTACATGTTGGTTCCTCCAAAGCACCTTAACCGAAGCTACTTCCTTATTACGAAGTCATTTCACTGGTCTATCCAAAATCTCCACCGGAACCTCCTCATAGGATAAGTTCTCCTCCACCTCAATACCTTCCAAAGGCATAATATTGCTAGGATCGCCAACCATCTTCCTCAACATAGACATAATGAAGACCGGGTGAATAGAACTCAAATTTGGGGGGTAACTCCACCCTATATGCCACATTCCCAATCCGCTCAATAATCTCATAGGGGCCTACATATCGGGGGCTTAGCTTGCCCTTTTTGCCAAAATGCATCACTCCCTTCTTGGGTGAGACTTTCACAAACACCCAATTCCCAACTTGGAATTCAAGTTCCCTCTTTCTAAAATCCGAATAGGATTTTTGGCGACTTTAGGCCGTCTTATACCTCTCCATAATTAATTTCACTTTCTCCATGGCCTCCATTACCAAGTCGGGGCCAATCAAAGTTTCCTCTCCCAACTCCAATCATCCTACCAGAGACCAACACCTCCTACCATAAAATGCCTCAAACGGTACCATGTCAATGCTAGCATGAAAACTATTATTATAGGCAAACTCAATGAGTGGAAAATGGTCATCCCAATTGCCCTTGAACTCCAATACATAAGCCCTCAACATATCCTCAAAGTTTGAATCGTCCTCTTAGCTTGCCCATTAGTTTGAGGATGAATAGTGGTGCTCAATTTAACCTTAGTACCAAGTCCCTTTTGAAATGGCCTCCAAAAGTGAGAAGTAAATTGGGTACCCCGATTCGATATGATAGACCTAGGCACTCCATGCAATATTACTAACTTACAAATGTATAACTTTGCGTATTCTTCGACACCAAAAGTTGTCTTAACTGGTAGAAAATATGCCGACTTAGTCATTCGATCCACGATAACCCAAATGGAGTCAAATTACTTCTGAGTCTGAGGTAACCCAACTACAAAATCCATATTTATGTCTTTCCACTTCCAAGTAGGAATCTTAATGTCTTGAGCCAACCCACCGGGCCTTTGGTGCTCCACCTTCAATGGTTGACAATTTGGGCATTCAAATACAAACTTGGCTATGTCATTCTTCATACCATGCCACCAATACACCTCTTTCAAGTCCTGATACATCTTAGTAGATCCCCGGTGAATAGAATAATGAGAATTATGGGCTTCACCCATCATCACCTTCCTAAGATCATCTATATTTGGAATACACAACTGATCTTGGAATTGAAATACACTATCTCCCCCTTGGGAGAAAACCTCAATATTCGTTTCGGCTCCCAATTTCTTCAATTCAACTAAGGATGGATCTAGATCTTGCTTAGCCTTCACATCTACAACCACCGAGGATTCGACCCTATTTTGAACATGTATATCACCATAATTGGAATCGGCCAACCTAACACCCAATCTAGCCAAATGGTGAACATCCCCTTGCCAACTCCTTCTTCTTATCCTCCTCCACATGAGCCATGCTCCCCATAGAAAGTCTACTAAGAGCATCGGCTACCACATTTGCCTTGCTGGGGTGATATAAAACACTCATGTTGTAATCCTTTAGGAGTTCCAACCATCTCCTTTGTCTTAAGTTAAGGACCCATTGAGTGCACATATATTGCAAGCTCTTGTGATAGGTGAAAACATCAACATACATGTTGTAATCCTTTAGGAGTTCCAACCATCTCCTTTGTCTTAAGTTAAGGACCTTCTTTTGAGCCAATTTAGTCAACAGAGATGCAATAGATGAGAACCCATCAACGAAACTTCTATAATAACCTACTAACCCAAGAAAGCCTTGAATGTCTAGAGGGGTCTAGAATCTAGGCCAATTCTTCACCACCTCGGCCATCTTTGGGCCCACTTATTTACCATCACCGGACACCACATGACCCAGAAAAGCAAATTCACCCAACCAAAACTTACATTTGCTAAATTTGGCATATAATTTCTTCTCTCTCAAGGTTTGCAAAACCAACCTCAAATGACCCATGTGCTCCCTCTCACCCCAGGAATAAATGAGGATATCATCAAGGAAGAAAACCACAAAACTATCAAGGAATGGCTTGAACACCCGATTTATGAGATCCATAAACACATCCAGAGTATTAGTTAGGCCAAACGACATCACCACAAACTCGAAATGCCTATAGCTTGTCCAAAAGGTCGTCTTAGGAATATCACACTTTCTAACCTTCAACTGATGATACCCGAGATCAATCTTTGAAAAGTGAGTAGCTCCTTGAAGTTGGTCAAAAAAGTCATCGATCCAAGGCAACATGTACTTATTCTTAATGGTCACCTTATTCAATTGTCTACAATCAATACACATCCGAAGACATCCATCTTTCTTCCTTACAAACAACACCGGAGCACCCTATGGAGATATACTTGGCCTGACAAAACCCTTCTCCAACAAATCTTTAAACTGATCCTTCAACTATTTCAATTTAGCTGGTGCCATAAGATAGGGAGGAATAGAGAAAGGTTGAGTATCTGGAAGAATATCTATGCCAAAGTCTACTTTCTTTTCGAGAGGAATACTGGACAAGTCTTTAGGCAACATGTCCAAAAAATCATTCACCACCGAAATTGACTCAAGAGTAGGTAATTCGGACTCCACATCCTTAACCGTCACAATGTGATATATATACCCCTTGGAGATCATCTTTCGAGACTTGAGGTAGGAAATAAATTGACCTTTAATAGCGGAGTCACTACCCTCCTATTTAAGAATGGGCTCACTGAGAGGTTGGAACTTGACCTTCTGGGTTCTACAATCTATAGAGGCATATGATACATGCAACCAATCCATCCCAAGAATTACATCAAAATCATTCATTTCAAGTTCCATAAGATCACACAGAAAAACCTTATGTAACACAAAAATAGGACAACCATGATAGACCCTATGTGCAAAAACAGATTCACCCATAGAAATTAAACTGAGTAAGGATCCCTCAAAATTTTTGGTCTCAAAACAAACTTAATAGCCAATAGAAGAGTCACAAAAGGCAAGTTTGCACTTGGATCAAGAAAAGCATAAGCATCAAAATCAAAGACTTTTAATGTACCGGCCACAACATCTAGAGCCTCCTCAACCTCCTGACGTGCTTGAAGAGCATAAAACCTATTGATCCTTGGAGCAACACCTTGTGGAGTTCTTCGTTGGCCTTGCACACCCTGAGCCACCTGACCTTGATCTCTCTGGGGGTTCTTGGGACAATCTGCAACCTTGTGATTCTTATCACCACACCCAACGCAAGCACCCAAGTCTCTCTAACAAGTGCCTATGTGGGGCTTCCCATACTTGCCACACAAAGAATATCCCTGTCCATCACCAACCGGTGCCCTGGGAGAAGGTAACCTGGCATTTGCACCAGAACCTTGGCCCCGTTGGAAGTGACCAAAACTACCACCCCGAGAGCTGAAGAACCCACCATCAAAGTGGGCCCTCTTAGGATCATGTACCCTCCTCTCCTTGAGTTTCTACCCTTTAATCTGTTCAGCATACACTATGAGTCTAAAAATATCCATATCCCAGATGAGTATGGCGGTACAACACTCTTGCACAAGTGAGTCAGAGAATTGAAAATGAATTTGCGTATTCTAGCATAAGAATCAGCCACAAATGTTGAAGCATACTTAGAGAGCTTGGTGAACTTAAGGGCATAATCCCTCACACTTATATTCCCTTGCTTGAGGTTGATAAATTTAGTCATCTTGGCCTCCTTAAGCTCAAGGGGGATAAACTATCCAGAAAAGCAAGCTTGAATTCCTCTTAATTAACAGCATCCCACAAACTCTCTCCATAGACCATTGTCCATAACACACCTGGAACATATCCTTTAACTGATAAATAGCTAGGTCAACTTTTTCCTCAGAAGTGACACCTATAATATTCAACACCTTGGTGAGCTCATCAACGAACTCCTGAGCATCCACATCAGCCTTAGATCCAAAGAACTTTGAAGGATTCATTCGGGTAAAATCCCTTACTCTAGAAGCTAGAGTGGGATCCTGATGAAGATTGGCCTCTTTAGTATGAGTAGTCACCACCTGGGCTAGCATGGAAAAAGCCGTTTGGAATCCGCCATTAGAGATAGGCTCATCCATTGGCCCTTGAGGTGCTTGACCCTCATTAGCTGGGGCTGGTCTGGCAGATCTACTATAAGGCACCTTCTGAAATTGAGTAACAATACCATCAAGATCAATAAAATAAACATACTATTCGTAGCACGACATAAGACATGAAGAAGCGAGACAATTCCTAAAATGTCATCGTAGCATCCCACTCATAAGCATGCTGCACTTCACGCCCATGAATAGAACTCTACTTTGACATAGCATGTTGGAATCAGAGGATCATTTACAAACCTAGGGCTCTGATACCATCTTTATCACGATCC
>DF359993.1:9718-32760 GCA_000787875.1 Solanum virginianum | reverse complement strand
GATCTGAACTAACATTATGAACCTCAATGGACCAACTTAGTTAGGCCTGATTATCACCCGATTACTCAGCTTCAGAAGACTGGTCAACAAGTCTCCTTTTAAGCGCGTTAAGTGTTGCACGTTTACCCATGGGGGCCATGATACCTAAAAATGATTATAAGTAACCCATAATTAGCCCTAAACAAATAACAAAAGAAAAGAAAACAAACAAGACAAATAAAAGAAAAAGATAAATGGATCAGTTGCAATTGACAGATACAAGTCAGGTACGACTCGTAGTTAGGATTGGGAGTCATACTATGGCCTCGTAATTCAAAGGTACATGATAATTTTAAACACTGAAACTAGATAAGAGACACAATTATGACTCTAGCCTTGGCTATGAGTCATAGACCAGTCTTGTAGAAGGTTCCAGGGACCAAAATATAAATAGGCACAAGTCCACGAACCCACTTATGGTTCATAGAGGATTCTACGACTTATATGTGGGTCTCGTATGATAAGTACTTAGGAATTTTAGGCCATTGTTACTTTCTGTGAGTGATAACTACAACTCATAGACTCATTTATGAGCTGTAGAATACTGCCATGACAAGAGGCAACAGGTACCTGAAGTGCCTTAACTCACCACACGAACCTTCAGAACAATATAAACACTTATTAATTAGCATCAAAGCAAGAACATAACATTCATATCATGAGCACAATTCAACCAGGACCCTTAACATAGTTCCAATACTAATTTTACCCCATCAACAAAGATTTAGCAATCCACTAGTATAACCATCCCCAAATTACACAAAACAATCATTCAAATGCATACACAATGATTTAGGGAAATAGTTCACAAGTGCACCGAGAATTTGTCAACAAAAGATTCCAACAACGTTTCTATCACCCACACATTATCATGCTATAACACCTTTGCAAATCATTGAACAATCATACCCCCAATAACACCTAATGGATCAACAATGAACAAAATAACATGGTTATCTCATTATACTAACACAAACAAATCCATTAACTAAGGGTTAACACAATTAATTTCAGGCAAAGCAACCCTAGTTCCTTCTCAATGCCATCACACACAAGAATGACATGCGTTGGTAAATAATTTAATCCTCATACTCATTCAAGCCATTCAAAACAAAGCCAATATTTAGAGTTAAAATAAACCAAGGAACATACCATATATGGAGATGAACTAACACAAGCAAAATGAGAAGATTGAGCCCCAAAAACCCTAGCCACCGAAATACTTGCCAAAAATAGGATGGGGATGCCAAAAACTTGGTCGAAAGTAAGAAGAGGGAAAGGATTTGAGGTGATTTTGCTGATTAGGGTTAAAAAATAGGGTCAAAATAATTTTGACCCCCATTTATACCTTACTAGGTCATGGTTAAAATTCCCCAGGTTAGGTCTACGAAATTCTAACTATGAGTCGCAGCTTAGGCTATGGCTCATAGGTCTTGGTATGGTAGATCATTCAATATTTAGAAAAATTTCAAAAATATAACTGGTTATTATGAACCCTATTCACGACTCATAGCTTGGACAATGAGTCATAAATTTAGCTCGTAGCTAGAGTGCCAACTTCAAATGATCATTGTAACTCCTTATGAGGTAGGGATATGAGTCGTAACATGCAATACGACTCATAGGACTGGTCATAGAGACTGCTTTAACTGCAAATCTCTGCAATTTTTGCCATTTTGTTCAACACCTACACATTCATCTAAAAACACACCATTGTCCCAAAATATAACCAATCCAGTATCTAAAAATGACAATCAACACATAATCAAAATATTACCTAAGAACCCACGAAATGAAAATGAACTTAAAATCGAACAAACCATAAAAATCTCTTGGGTTGCATCCCAAGTAGCGCCTAATATAACATCATGACCAACTTAGTCATCTTGAGTACTCAGAATTCCTTAAGATTTGATAAACCTTCTTCACCAAGCTTTGCCTTTCCCAACATGCTACTTTGTATTTGCTCAAGCTATTCTGACAATCGTTTGAATTTGCTATTCAGATGTTGAATGGCTCCCGAATGTTAATCAACTTTGTAGTTTGTATTGATGATATCAAACTTGATATCCCTCAACAGCTCTTCTTGAGCATCTACCCTTCTTACCAACTGGGCAAGCATCTCTTCAACTCTATAACTCCTGGTTGCTTGATAATGATAATGTGGTAACTTGCCCTTACATTTCTCTTCCTCTTGACTTGTATCCTTGGAGCATGTTTCTTACGTTTCTTTCACTAACCGCTCCAAGTCTACTTTGTTTTACTCAAGTTGTTGGAAGATTTCAACATTTATCCTCTCTACCTCAAAGTTTCCAATAAAGTCTTCCATGTGACTAGTTGATTGCCCCCATGTAGATCTATATACACAGTGAATAACATCCAACTTGTCCATTGGTTCAGTAACGTCTGAATATGATTTCCTTAAGAATGATAAGTATTCTCCCCCCCATTAGAGCATCTGTGTAAGCTTGCTATTCCGAGTTTTATGCTCCATAGAAGCTTGCCACTTATGTTGAATTTGAAATACCATGGTTTTCGGCACTCTTTAAGCATCCTTTGAAATGTTCCTATGTGGAAGTGAGTGAATCACCATGGAATTGTTGAAAGCTAAGAATACGGTCCCTCATTTTAAACTTGTTTGTTTTAATGAAAAACCTTGCTCAGATATCCCTTTGAAACTCCACCCAGCCAGTGATCACACCTTGTGGAAGTTCAGAGTACCACATTGCAGCATTTTCGATAAGAGTCATCGAGAATACCTGAAGTCCCATAGCATTCGTAGATGGATGTTATGTTCTCATTACGTCCTACACACAAAAGCCACATTGTGCAGATGGCTATAAGGATCCTCATAAGGTAACCCCACAAACAAACCATAGTTCTGAAGCATTTGGAGTAATCTACTTGACACTGTGAACTTACTGTCAATCGGTAATGGTGGCAACATTATAGTTCCTATGATGTCCATGGCCATGGGATTCAACCGATATTGGTTCTATCCATATACAATCTTGTTGAAATCCCTGAGTTGTGGCCTATTTTCCCTTGGTGGTGGATTATCTTCTCTACTAACATCTTCATCATTTTGGTTCACGACTTCATTAATAGCAATATTAACGTTTGCTTGGGCCATTCTCCTTGCAACACATTGGATCTTTAGGTTGATTGGAGAAAATGGTTCGCCATGACTACTTATTAGGCATACACCTAGTATACCCTGCAAAAGAAACTAAACAACCAAAAAAAAATTAAAGTAAAATACAAGAGAATTAAGAAATTAACACTTGAATTGAACTAAAGTAAAATACAAGAGAATTAAGAAATTAACACTTGAATTGAACTACTACTGAAACCAAATCAAAGCATCGCTATATTTCTCGACAACGACACTATTTTTTCTTGATGTCACGCCCAAATATTTCAAGGTCAAGGCAATCATCAATAGTAAAAACCTAACTAAGGTTAGGGTTGAATCCCAAGGGAATGCGGGGTTTTGGCACTTTGATTCAACAACAATTAATATAAATTTCAAATAACTCAATTCTCAAGGAAAGGGGGATTTTTGCAATAATTTGTAGAAAATTAAACTAAACTAATAAAAAAAATAGACAACGAAATTGAAGAGAAACTTGGATAATTGTGTTCCTCATGATTCACTAACTTAAACACCCTGGATAACAAAACTTTAATTGAGACATCACATGTAGGACGATAATTTAGTTTCTTCTAGCCTTTTTCTGAAGGTGAAGGTCAAATTTAACTATGGCACTTGGCCGACTCCCATAGTGTGTCAAACTAACAATTACCTATTTACCCAATCAACCTCTCCTTGGCCGGGTTTGGTTGATTAGATGAGAACACATCAATCAAGCAAACAAACAATGAATAAAAAAAATATAGTTCATAGCTTACACAAGAAGAATAAAGAACAATAAAATCACATTTATATTTAGAATCACAAGATTGAATGATGTAGTTAATACACAAGTGAATCCAATCTCCAAATTTGAGTCTCTAAAGAAAACCCTAGAAATCTACTCTAGAATATTTTTACTTTCTAACTTTCTACAAAACTCCAAAACTATGAAAAAAATATGAAGACTTATGCTACAACCTTACAATATACTATTTATAGTATTTACAAACGAGTTCCTAAATTAAATAGAAAATATCGTTAGCGTCTGGTATGGCTCACAGTTACGATCCTCTTCCTCTTGACTTGTATCCTTGGAGCATGTTTCTTACGTTTCTTTCACTAACCGCTCCAAGTCTACTTTGTTTTACTCAAGTTGTTGGAAGATTTCATTTAAACTTCACTGCTATGATACACTCCTATACCATAGTCTGATTTATGACTCGTAGTGCCTTCTCATAATCCACACTTGTATTTCTTGGTCCAATCTTGATCAACACTATAACTTGCTATGAGGCCATGCTTTACGAGTTATAGAAGGGACTATGACTCGTACCTGGGGCTTGTATAGCTGAACTTCAAATTTTCAGATTTTGCTTTTGAACATAGTAAGTTTATACGAGACCACCTCTACGACTTGTAGTAGGGCCCGTATGTTGTGAAAATCTGCAACTTCTTTCAAAATTGAGTCAACCTGTATTTCCTACAAAAATAAACACAAAAACATATAAAAACTATAAAAGTCGCATTGAGAACATACAAAATCTCAGGTTTTAGGTATCAAATGTCCTGTATTGTAACAGCACATCATGAAGGATAACAGTGAGTGTTGAAAAATTGAAAACTCCATTGATAAACTTGATAAAGCATTGAGAATAATTAATGAGTTTTGTGAATTTATGAAATAAATTCAAAATTAGAATGAAAATTATTTGGGTTTGTATTTGTGAACCTCTAGTGTGAAATTCAAGGCAAATAAATAAGAATTTCACCTACTTGACGTGAATTTGATGCTCAATTTGAGAGCAAATATGAAGAAAATAATGTTCAAGGGTTTGGTTTAGGGTTCTTGAGTATGATTTTGAACGTTGAAAGGTGGAAGAACAAGGTGAAGAAACTTTTGAAAGAGAAAAGAAATGTTTATTACTATGTGAAAATAAGTTTTAACATGTCATTCCCTATGTGGAATTTTTAAATGATATGGAAATTAATGTGTTCTCGGTTGTAACTCACGCACCAATGACTGGTCAAAAAAGTGTTTAAATTGTTGTGTTTGAGCAGGTACGAGGGATCTCTTGGCAAAGTCCTGAGTAGAAGGGTCTAGGTGACAAATGAAACTAAGTATAAGGGCCTCCCAGGTCATTCCGCCTTCTGCTTTTTTTGCTTCAACATTGAGACATAAAAACCTAATTTTTTTAATCAATTTTAATTAACATGTGCTTTAGTCATATACAATTGAGTGAAGATATTCATGATGAGTTTGTTAAATTTGTTGTTATTTTATAAATTGATGATTAAGGTTTGTTTATTATGATACATTAAACTTATATTTCACATTTGAGCTTATTTGGAGTAGATCTGAGTGTTAAATTTTGAAAAACAAAATTACTATTTTTTGATACAAAAATTTCACATGCACATGCCTAAAACGTCAATCCATTTTTATATGTAGGTTGTGTTTGATATGAAAGAAAATATTTTTTCATGAAAAGTTTTCTTTAAAAACAAATAGATTTCTTACTTATTTTCTAATGTTTGGTAAATAAGTAAAATTATATTATCTAAAAGTATTTATATATAATCTAGCAAAATAATATGAAGGTGAGATGAGAAAGGATGAGAGTTCAGGGGTAGAGGGGGTAGGATGATCAAGGATTAAAGGTTGGGGGGTAATAGGTGAATAAGGAGGAAATAATAAACTTGAAATGTTATTCATGAAACTTATTTTTCCTACTTTCATTCAAATTTTTTCTTTTTTCATTTTAAAGAAATTTTCTAAAGGAAATATTTTTCAAGTTATTCAATCAACGAAATATGAAGAAAACTTGATATTTTTGTTTTGAAAATAGTTCCTTCCATACAAAATATACCTATACTTAGCATATATGCATGACTAAAAAACTTCAAAAAATTAAAAGAGTGTTACAAAATATACCTATACTCGTCATTTGTCACCATCACCAATGACTTCTTATTTTTTTTTGGGTGTTCTAATCAAGAAAGAGAAACATTTTCGATGACGGCGAAAGATTTTGGTGACCAATTTCTTCACCAAAATTTGCCAGAATTCATCAAGTTCCAACGAATCGTTCAAGAAATTGCTCTTTAGTGGAGTATTGAAAAGGTTTTATCATTCCTTTTACATCTCTATTTTTTTGTGCTAGGATCGAAAATTACTATATTTTGTGAAACCATATCAATGTTTTTTGAGTTGGGTTGCTATAATTGTATCTGTTTATAGTAAAATTGATTTGGGTTTTATTCTTTGATTTGCTTATTGTGAACATATATCAATTTTCTTGAATTGCTTTGTTGTTATCTAACTTGTATATTGTGAAATTGAATTTGATTTTTTATCTTTGATTTGTTTGTTGCGATAATTTATCAAATTTCTTGAGTCGGTTGTTATATTTAGCTTGTTATTGTGAAATTAAATTTAGTTTCTCTTCTTTTACTTCTTGTTGTGAAAATTTATTTTGAAAGAGTTATTAAATTGCTCATGATTATTCCTTTCTTATATTTTACTATGACGTATACTATTGTATCATTGGGCTGTTGATTTCGAGCAATTGTATCTTAGTTTAATGGCATTAGGAACTGATGATGGAGTAGGGTCATGTCTACTATTGAAGGCGAGGGGTAGAATGGTAAGAAGGGGACGAGCTTACATAAATTGAGAGTACGGTCATGGAACATAGGATCACTAATAGGAAAGTCCAAAGAACTAATGAAGAGTCTTAAGAAGAGACTTATTAATATAACTGGTGTTTTAGGAGATCAGATGGGTAGGTACCAAAACTCGGGATGTGGACGGATTTAAATTATGGTACTATGGAGGCTCTAGGGATAGAAATAGAGTAGATTTCCTAGTAGATGAGGATCTTAGGGAGTATGTGGTTGATGTCAGGAGGATTAATGATATGATGATGTCTATTAAACTTATTATTGGTAGACATACAATGAATGTTATTAGTGCCTATGCGCCTCAAGTGGGCCTAGATGAGAAAGTCAAAAAGACCTTTTGGGAGGATTGGATAAGGTTGTGAGAGGTATACCATGCATAGAAAATATCTTCATTTGGGGAGACTTTAATTGGCATATCGGTGCAACTTTGAGTGGTTTTGACAATGTTCATAGAGGCTTTGGTTTTGGGGAGAGAAAACAACAATGAGGCACCTCTCCTAGATTTTGCTAAAGCCTTTGAGTTAGCTATTGCTAACTCATATTTTTTGAAGAGAAAAAATCACTTGATTACCTTTCGTAGTACGATAGCTAAAACTCAGATGGATTACTTACTCCTCCAGAAGGGTGACAAAAGCCTTTGTAAGAATTGCAAGGTTATTCTGAGCAAAAATATTTCCACTCAACAAAAGCTTTTGGTAATGGACTTAGAGATTCAGAGGGATAAGAGGAAGAAGGCTTTTTATAACCAACCAAGGATTAGATGGGAAGGCCTGACTCCTGCCCCTTCTCGGGTGATGGGGGAAAAGTTGAGTAGTAGCAGGGATGTGAACAACATGTGGGATACAACAATTAGTTGTATTAGAAAAGTAGCTACTGAGGTACTAGGGACATTGAGAGGGATCATTGGTGGATGTCAAAGTGATTGGTGCTGGAATGGAGAAGTTCAAGGCAAAGTGAAGGCTAAGAAGTTTGCCTATACAAAGTTCTTGGAATGTATGGATGAGGAAGAAAAATAGAGGTTTAAAGATATCTATAATATGGTGAAGACAAAAGTGAAGTCGGCGGTCACGAGTGCTAAGACAATAACATTTGATTATTTGTATGTCAAGCTAGGAGAAAAAGATGGGGAATGATACATTAAACTTATATTTCACATTTGAGCTTATTTGGAGTAGATCTGAGTGTTAAATTTTGAAAAACAAAATTACTATTTTTTGATACAGGACAAGAGAATGTATAGGATCACGAAAGAGAGAGAGAGAAAAACTCAAGACTTGAACCAAGTAAAATGCATCGACGATGAGGATAGTAAGGTGTTGGTGGACAAGACTTCCATTAAACAAAGGTAACAAGTTTACTTCCATAAACTCTTAAATGAAAAAGGGGACAGAGACATAGAACTGGCTAATTTGACATACTCTAATAGTTAGTGAGATTTTGGTTACTATAGACATTTTAGGGTTGAGGAGGTTAAACGTGCTATTAGTAGGATGAACAGAGGGAGAACACTCAGGCTTGATGTGATTCCAGTGGATTTTTGAAAAAACACTATCAAGGATAGTATGGAGTGCTTGACTATGTTGTTTAATGATATTTTGAAGATTGGTAAAATGCCTGATGAATGGAGATAGAGTACAATGGTTCCATTATACAAGAATAAGGGTGATATTCAAAATTATAACAATTATAGGGGGATCAAATTGCTAATTCACACTATAAAGATTTGAGAAACTGTAGTGGAATGAGGGTGAGAAAAGTAGTATCTATTTCAGAGAATCTATTTGGATTCTGTCCTGAGTGATCGATTACTGAAGCACTCTATCGTGTTCGGAGAATGATGGCGAAATATAGGGAAAGAAAGAGGGACCTTCATATGGTATTCATTGATCTTAAGAAGGCATATGACAAAGTTCTAAGGGAAGTTCTATGGAGGTGTCTAGAGGCAAAAGGTATTCCAATGACGTATATTAGAGTGATAAAGGACACGTATGATGGAGCCAAGACTCGAGTAAAAATAGTGAAAGAAGACTCGAGATATTTTTCTATTAAGATAGGAATTGATCAAGGATCGATGCTGAGCCCTTTTCTTTTTGTCTTAGAGATGGATGAGCTGACATGGTCTATTCAAGAGGAGGTTCTATGGTGTATGCTCTTTGCAGATGACATAGTACTGATTGATAAGACTCGGAATAAAGTTAATGATATGTTGGAGGTTTGGAGATATACTCTGGAATCCAAAGGGTTCAAATTGAGTAGGACCAAAATAAAATAGTTGGAGTGCAAATTTAGTGTTGTCAGGGATGAAACGAACATCGGAGTGAGGCTTGCCACTCAATCTATTCCCTACAGAGAAAACTTTAAATATCATTGGTCCATCATCCAGAGTAGTGGTGATATCAATGATGATGTAATACATCATAATGGAGCAGCATGGATGAAATGGAGGCTTATCTCTGGATTATTGTTTAATAAAAAGATACCACCTAAATTTAAAGGTAAATTTTACAAAATGATAGACTATATTTTCCATATGGGATGGAGTGCTGGCTATCAATGACTCACATGTTCAAAAAATGCAGGTTGCAGAAATACGGACGTTGAGGTGGATATGTGGACATACCAAGTAATAAGATCATTCAGCAGAGGTTAGGGTGGCCTCTATGGTAGACAAGATGAGAGGGGCAAGACTGAGATAGTTTAGGCATGTGTAGAAGAAAAGGGTGTTCTCTCTCTTATTGCAACATTTCTAGGGTATTTCGTGGCAGACAAGATGAGGGAGGCTAGACTGAGATGGTTTGGGCATGTGTTGAGGAGGAGTGCTGACACAAGTGTGAGAGGTTGGATTTAGGGGTTATGCGGAGAGGTAGAGATAGACTGAAAAAGTATTTGGGGGAGGTGATTATACAGGATATGGCGCAGCTTCATATTACTGAGGATCTGACCTTAGATAGAAAAGAGTGGAGGTCGTGTATTAGGATAGAAGGTTAATAGATTAGTAAGGGTAAGATGTTATCTTGCTTTGTGATGTAATAGGTTAGTCGGATTAGTCGCATCTTTATTTATTCTATCGTTATTGTCCGTAATTTATTTTGCTACTTTTAGTGTATTATGAAATTATCAGTTATTTTTCATTCTGATCGTTAGTCTATATCTAGCATTTTTCTACTTTTGGGTTGAGATATTTGAGCTGAGGGTCTTCCGGAAATAACCTATCTATCTCTATGAAATAATGGTAAGGTCTGCGTATATTTTTACCCTCCTAGACCCCACTTGTGAGATTTTACTGGGTATGTTATTGTTGATATTGTGATTTTAATAAATTGATGATTGAGTTTTATTTTTTATGATATATGGACCATATGTTTCAAATTTGAGCTTGTTTAGAGTAAATTTTAGTTTGAACCGTTTGTTGGATTATAGAAATTTGAAGAAGAAATTATTATTTTTTATTGAAATGCACATATCTAAAATTTCACCCAATTTTGCACATATATTAGTCATGTATAACCGAGGTACACCATATATAAAATATTATATTTTAAAAAAAATAACGAATCAGACATACATGATCAAAATTTTAACCAATATTTACACATACGTCAGTCAAAATATATCTACAATTTTGCATTTACAAACCATATTAAACATCAAACAGAGACGTCTAGTATTTGACCTTCTCAAGATTAGGGGTGTGAAAAAATCAAAATAAAAAAAATGCTATTAGTTTATTGTAATTGGGTCATTGGGTCAAAAGAATTTTAATGATTTATAAAAAAAATTATCAAGTTATCGATTCAATTTTGAATTTTAATATTGGGTTATTTTATAAATCGATAACTCAATAACACTATAATAATTTACTAATTAAGCTCTATATAAATATGAAATATTAATATTGTTACCTTATTGGTTACTACTGTCTACCTTTACCCATTAACGTTCAATTCATACTTCACACTGATTTTGAGTTCACAAAAAACAAACTACATATTATATTGTGTTGCACTTCTATAGTTGTTTTCGTGTTAGTTTTATTATTTCTCTTTTATAAACATTGTGTAAAGTTACATTATTATCTTGTTGGGCCAAATTGTTAAAGAATTATATATTTGTTTTATGATCATTTTCGTATTGATTTAACCAAAAATTGAATCCTAAGGGCCAAAGGATAAAAATATATGTTATTGATTGATTTAACATATTTAAAATTAAAAATAAACAAAATTATTTTAAGACGAGCACTAGTTAAATTGGGACCCCAAAAGCGGGGTATTTGTGCAGGCCCCCCTTAAAACATTGAAATATGTTGACTTTTTATTTTACCCTAAAAATTGGAGTATTAAACTAAAAAATGACAGCCTGCAAAACAAACCCTGACACCTCGTACTGAATTTCAACGTCTCATGCCTACCCCAAAACTCATTCCAAGAATCTGCACACTTCTACTCCATTGATTCACTCCCCAAAAAGAAAATATCTTGGATGATACAGGTCAGCAAGGAGAGCGGGTTCTCTAAGTCATCTCAACAGCTCCTTAAACTGTTCATCATATAGACTCAAACAAAGGGGAATGTGCTGATTTCTTGTTGTTTTGCTTTTTGAAGAAAAATATAAGAAATGGTCTTTCTTAGATCTCTTTTTCTTATGGAAGATTCAAGACAGTACATTTCAAGTGAGGAACTCAAGAATCACAACAAACCAGGGGATCTGTGGATATCCATTCAGGGTAAGGTTTATGATGTATCAGATTGGGTTAAGGAACATCCTGGTGGTGATTTCCCACTGTTGAGTTTTGCTGGACAGGATGTCACTGATGCCTTTGTTGCATTCCATCCTGCTACTGCTTCGCAGTATCTTGACAACTTCTTTAATGGGTTTTATCTCAAGGATTATTCTGCTTCTGAGCTGT
Organism: Solanum virginianum; assembly: GCA_000787875.1. Taxonomy (NCBI): domain Eukaryota; kingdom Viridiplantae; phylum Streptophyta; class Magnoliopsida; order Solanales; family Solanaceae; genus Solanum; species Solanum virginianum. The sequence goes on along the minus strand of DF359993.1, from coordinate 20,995 downwards.
CTCAGGATTACAGAAGGCTTGTCTCTGAGTTCACTAAACTGGGATTGTTTGAAAAGAAAGGCCATGTTTGTTCATTCACCTTGTGCTTAATGGCACTGTTATTTTTCCTAAGTGTTTATGGAATCTTGTGTTGTCAAAGTGTGTTGGCACATTTGATAAGTGGTGGCTTGATGGGGTGTCTTTGGATTCAGAGTGGGTGGATTGGTCATGATTCAGGGCATTATCAGGTAATGAGCACTCGTGGGTTCAACAGATTTGCTCAAGTCCTGACTGGAAATTGCCTTACTGGAATCAGCATTGCTTGGTGGAAGTGGAACCACAATGCTCACCACATTGCCTGCAACAGTCTTGAATATGACCCTGATCTTCAGCACATGCCATTCTTTGCGGTATCTTCCAAGTTTTTCGACTCACTCACTTCTTATTTCTACCATAGGAAGATGACTTTTGATTCTTTTACTAGATTCTTGGTCAGTGTTCAACATTGGACATTTTATCCTGTTATGTGTTTTGCTAGAATCAATTTGTTTGCTCAGTCATTCATATTGTTGTTATCCAACAAAAACGTGCCCCATCGAGTTCAGGAACTTTTGGGGGTGATTTCATTCTGGATTTGGTATCTGTTGCTTGTTTCTTACTTGCCAAACTGGGGTGAAAGAATTATGTTTGTTGTTGCTAGTTTCACAGTGACTGGAATTCAGCATGTTCAATTCTGTTTGAACCATTTCTCATTTTGAGATTTATGTTGCACTACCTAAAGGAAACGATTGGTTTGAGAAGCAAACTAATGGCACTCTTGACATATCATGCCCTAGTTGGATGGATTGGTTTCATGGTGGATTGCAGTTTCAGATTGAGCATCATTTGTTTCCTAGATTACCAAGATGCCAACTGAGAAAAGTCTCTCCCTTTGTGGAAGACCTTTGCAAAAAGCATGGCTTATCTTACAATTGCGCCTCCTTCTTGCAATCTAATGTTTTGACCATCAGCACCCTCCGAGCTGCAGCTTTGCAGGCTCGGGATTCAACTAAGCCTGTTCCAAAGAATCTAGTGTGGGAAGCCCTCAACACTCGCGGTTGAGACTGAGGAGCTCAGGGAAATCCGTGGGATCATTCGTTTTTCCTCACAACTGATGGATTCGAGAAAAGTTGCTTCTGCTTTTATCATTATGCCTAGCAATGATCAAGTCTAGCAACAATAATCTTCATCGACATTTTGCTGGGAATGCATATCATTGTTATATATAAGTGAGAACAATCATACCATGTCATTCTGTTGAGACTTGCTTAATTTTATTTGATCTATATAATAGCAGGAGCAATTCATATTGTCCCTCCCTGTTTCGAATTAATGTATATTATCACCATAATAGTAGCTTCGCAGGTTGTTGCAGATGTCGTTCAGTGTTTACTGCTCTAGCACCATGTTAAAAGTTATGTTTTTGCTGCCTTTTGGCTGTTCTCCTCACTGTCACTTTGCCTAGGCCCTTGTTAGGTTTTGTTGTCTACTATGTGTTTTGGAGTAGAGGTTCAAGTTTGTAAAATATGTTGACAGGAATTCTCTATTCTCATGGCATTCGTGTGATCCAGTGTCAATTTTCCTTTTGTGCATTATATTTAGTTCAGTGTTCGAGAAAGTTCTTAGTTTGTGTATGATTTTGCATCAAATTGTAAACTAATTAAACTTCACCTTGGCAAACTGGTCCGTATGAATTCTCTTATCATGTGGTTTGCAATTTGTTGTTCCTAAGATGCTACAGGTAGCCTGTATTTGGAGCTTTCTCTAAACCTGCAGGCCAAATTTGGTTTCATTTGGCTGTCATGTCTTTGCTCAAATGTTAAAAAGCTTATGGGTGTGTTTGGTATGGAGTAAATACAATTTTCTCATGTTTGGTCAGCTAAAATATTGCCCAAATCAACTTTCTCCCAAAAATTAAGGAAACTATTTTCTATAATTCTCCTCCAAGCTCAAAAATTATAATTTTTTCCTTTTTACCCCACCCCCTTCACCTCCTTTTCGTGGCCCCACAAAAAAAATTAAAAAGTTATTTTTAAAAAATATTTCAAATTTTGAAAGTTATATTTTTTTCAAATCCACCTTCTATCCCACCTACTAGCCCCTCCCACTCCACCCCCCCAACACACAAAAAAAAAAACTAAAATTATTTTTAAATTTCATTTTTTTACTCCAACCTTACCCCTGCCTCTTACTAGCCCCCATACCCCTAAAAAGGGTTGCATATCCATCATTTGAAGTTTATCGATTTGTAGATTTGCTACACATTATAGAACCATTAAGATATTAGCTTATCAGTTATTAGTTTATCGATTATTGATCATTATCGGTTCGGTTATTAGTTTAACCATTAAGATTTGACATAATTTTTTTATTTAAAATTACTTAGAAACAAGGTAACAAACCAAATAAACTACACACATGAGTTGATAAATTGTATTTTGCTCGAAAGCAAACAATAACACATCGTAGAATAACTGGGAGTTCATGACAGTAAAAAAAATAAAAGTATGAAATCATCAAGAACTTTTTATACTAAATAGTACAAGTATAATTATTTAATTTACTATCCAGTTATCTGTTAACCCATTAACAAAAAAACCTAAAATCGCTAAGAATCAATAACTCAATAATTAAAAAAAATTAAACCATTATTGGAACTGCTAAATCAACGACTCTGTTATTGATAACTAATAACTTTTTTCGGGTAATCAATTTCAGTTCGATTTTGAAAAATATTTTAGAATTTTGTTTTTTTACTCCACACTCAGCCACACTCCCTCCCACCTCACTACCCCTGCCCTTCCAAAAAAAAATTTAAAAATTATTTTTTAAAAAATTAACTTTTTAAAAGTTAGATATGGTCGGATTTCAATTCAAAAGTTGGGATCGAGTCTAAATTTGAAAGTCCAATCTTGGGGTTGAAAGTTGAGTTGTATCCTCCATTAGGTGTCGAGGTCGTGTCACACCCCCGGAGGATACCCTAAACGTGGCCGACACTCAGATATTATTGCTAGTCCCTAAGAGAACTACTTGGTCTCCTCACATTCATTTAATCAATATTTAACATATCAGCAGAAGACTAAAGATGAAAAAGATGAACAATCTCAATATATAGGGGTCATAGGCCAACCATCAAATTCCAATTCCTGAGACAAAATAGTTTTAAAGATGACCAGTCAAGATATAAAGATCTCAACAATAATTCATCACTGTCTAAACTATGAAGCCTCTAACTCTACTATCTAGATGATGCCAATGACAGGTTCATGGCTACCTCAAATCATATAAAGAAAATCTAAACTCTAGTAGCTAGGTGATAGTAATATGGAAATCCTCTGAAAGCAAGGAGATCTCACCAATCAACTGAATGCGAATAGATCTTTAATGATGCACCTGTTGATGATCCCTAATACCTCTCTCAGAATCATAAAGTGATCCAGTCCAAATGGACGTCAATATGTGAAATGTACAAGTATGTAAAATGCTGAATGAAACATGCATCAAGGTAGAATACTATCAATTCAGATAACTCAAATCAAGAGATAAAAACTCAATCAGGATGTCAAATGCCTATCTATAGCAAGAATAAAGAGTAGACAATGACCTATCAATACACATCCAATTCAATCTAATCCAATCCAATCAGAGTACTACAAGTATGGAACCTATTTGAGAGTTTTTCTTATCCAACAACAATCACATATGAGCTAGTGATCGCACGACAATCCCATGGATACTGCCAAAATTGTTTAATACCTTGCTAAGGTTAGAACAAATTGATCCAACATGGATCCAATCAAATAATCAAGTCATGTTGTTTCGGGACAATAAGATTGTGACATGACCGACTTTAACAGACTCAGTCCTCAAAATAGGAACATGTCTGACTTTAAGGACTCAATCTTCAAAATTGGAACATGTTCGACTTTAACAAACTCAATCCACTCCTACATTTGGAGACGTAGTTATTGAGTTCGAGTTAGACTTACTCTCACACAATTTGGTGCTCGATACTCCATCCAAGACTCAATGCTCATAAACAATCAATCTCAATCAGTCCAATCCATAGTCTCATAATGACTCTTATCAATCCATCAATTCTTTCACGATCAAACCTTTCGGCCTGTCAACCATCCAATCAATTCTCAATCACATCTTTCAAGAGGGTTTAGACAATCACATAGGAGGAATTTCAATTTAAACTAATCTTTAGAGTTCAAATTTTGAAGACTCAAAGGACCATAAAGTTCTATCAACCTATCATCATGCTCACATCATAATATAATCAATATTCTCAAAATAAGTCTCTAGACTCCATTCCTAGATTCGGTCATGCATTTATACCCAAATTATATCTGGGTTTTTGAAAATATAATTTTTTAAAGTATACTTTAAAGAAAACAAGTTCATAAATATAATCATTATGCAAAAATATATAGGAATAGATTTTTCATCAGGTAAATTTTCTAGAAACTAACTCATATAGACTCAATATGTTCACCTTTCAATCTCTCTCAATCAATGGGGCACATGGAAGACAATCTCATATTTCACTTTAGCTTTACATACCTAAGATTAAGAATGAAAAACCAAACAACAAAGATTAGCTTTGTATATCATGAACCCTATCCTTTACTTTTCTTTTTACTAGTTCTGAAGATGAATTAGTGTAAATGATTAAAAATTCACACTAAGGAATTGATATAGGGTTGAAAATGACTTCAAAACGATAGAATTTTAAAATATGATGTGTGGAAAAAGGACTAAAATGTCTTTGCTTTTAGAACTGATTATCAAGTACCGTGATGGGGCAAGTCCGCGACACGGACTTGTTCCACCTCAGTTCATTTTTTGACGAAAAACTTAAAACCTATTAAGAAATTATTTTTCTATAAAATCACATATAAAAGCATTTGTCAAATGCATTTTATGTGTATTTTATGTAAATCGCACTTGTCCAGTGCATTTTATGAATAAAATTCAATAATGAACTATGATGAAACATATATGCCATACGGCCCCGTCGCATACCCTTCTGACTTTGCAATTTTGCTTCGAAAAATTATCTTTTGATCTGGTTGTTCTAAAATTCAATCAAGACTATTTTTCAATATCATTTTTTGTGCTGATCATGATTCTGGCCTCGGATTTGTTGAAAAAGTTTGGGAAGATGCGTTATGCAAGTGTTCTCTCATCTAGGGGTATTTTTGTAATTTTATCTAGTGTTACATTATCTCTCCCTTGCGATCTTTCATCCTCGAATGAAGAGAAATTAGAGATGGACTCGTGGCACGAATAACGATCGAGACTTAATCAATCAATCGATCACAATCAACCAATCACCATCTTACCTGTATAACCAATTTGGTTAGTCACAAATCAAACTCAGAATAGACAAATCAGTTCAGATCAGGAGTAGATATATTACCTTAGACATTCTCATCATCAGGTGTGATTGGACTATCGGAACTCAATCAATTTGAATCATTTAACTATATATCAGTTATTTAGACTAAAGAAAGAAGTCATCAACTCTAATAGAGAATGAGACCATCATGATATATAAGACTCTATGGATAACTCTCAAGCTCAACACCTTATCTTAACTATGCTCCTTTTCATTGCACTACACTCTATCAATATAAGCTAATAACTCCTATTCAAATCTACGCTTAATCAAATACTCTTTCTCCGTTCATGCCTAACTCTAAGTCCCAAGGTGTTAATCCTAAGATGATCATACTTATACTAATTTAACCCCTCAAAATCTATGTTTCATATCTCCATAGTGCCCTTTACTTAGAGAATACTGCTTGTTCTCACTACTATAATACATGCACATAATAGCAACCACACATTCAAGCCTATCACTCTAACTACTTTATGGCCTGTTTAAGATCAACATCACTTGAGAATCTTCAATCCTACCATGACACTTCTACACCCTCAATGACATGAACTCTTATCATAAGAGACACTAATATTATCTTACCAAGCAACCACACACCACGATTTTTCTAACTCCTTCTCCATGTCTATAACCTTAAATGAGACCAGTACAACATCATTATCAGAATAAAAGACACACATTCTCTCTCACCAACCATCATTCCTTTAGTGTCATCAACATTTCTATTAAGACTGATAAAACACCCCTCATGTGCTTCGAAATGCCCCATAATTGTAATTTTCATATATCTCAAAATTCATGCATGATTTCAAAAATCCAACTTCCTACTCACGATCAGGGGGTAAAATTGAGTGGGAAATGGGTATAACCAAGATTTTAGAAGACCTATAGCAAAGAATATTTTTTTGTTAATTTTATGATTTCTAGTGGCTGACTACGCCCAGGGTGCGATGCGCCACTATATATTTTGAAGTCTGCGTCTGCTCTACGTCGCGCCTGGGGAGCAAACTAGTGTAAAATTTTTCTTAGTTTTCTTAATTCGTCCAAAGGCATTGGGGTCATAGCCCCTTGCCCATTTAAACGTAAAATCTTTCATACTTAGCCATTTTCAACTCTATAACTCATAAACCCTCTCTAAAACCTATCCAAGACTCTATTAATTCTCTCATTCAAATTGAAGGATTTTAAGCTCAATTTTAGAACTCAAAGACTCATTTTAAGCTCTAAGTCTACTTCAAGTCCACCTCAAGAAATTTAAGGTTTAAGGTATGTGGGTCTTCACCCATAGGTCCTTTCACCTATGGATCCCAACTTTTTCTTTTGTGAAAATTGCATGATTTCAAGTTGTATTACCTGTGAGTATCTCTTATTATGAAATATGAACATAAATCATGTTGGGGTTTTACCAAGTATTGATTGATTATGCACGAATGTCTATTTCAAGCTTATTCCATGAATTGATTATGTGTATTGAGACTATGCATGTTTTGAGCCATGAAACTATGAATTATCATGAGCTTTTGTAATGGCTTATTCCATGAATTGATTATGTCTATTGAGATTATGCATATTTTGAGCTATAAACTATAAACTATTGTGAGTTTTTGGGATGGATTTTAAGGTATCCTACGTGAAGGTTTTACTATCATGTTGGTGGATTAATTTGCATTGAGTTTGCAAATCTTGTTTTACTCTTGAATTGCATGATTTTGAACAAGTATCATGAACCCACTTATGATTATGATCTACTCTCATGTTCAAGTTAAGCTTACTACTAGAGGTCAAGCATGTTTATGAGCTACTCATGTCATGTTATCATGTCTCTTATAAGTTACTAATGGTATTACTAAAGTATGATTATTTCAAGTATTCCGTGGGATTAGACTTAGCACCGGTTGAGGCTTAACATGGGGGCTTGACACAAGGGGTCCTTATATAAAGTCTTTAGTCTCTAAACTATGTGACACCATAGAATTATGAATATTACCCTTCCTATACTAATGGATCCATCTAGTTCATGTTATCATGTTTAGTTTGCCTTGGAAAGTAGACCACACTTATCCGGGGGGTGTCATGCCAGGTCACCTAAACCGAGGGTGTTGTCAGGCCTCAGAGTCTAAGTTGTAGCTTCTTGGTCTATGTCGTTGAGGCCTCTTCCCACATATGTATGATATATTATGCAAGTTGAATGAGTTACAAGTATGTTTTATTACAAACATTGATCATGCACGCCATATTGAGATTATATATCCATTGTTTATGATTATGTATTTTGAATATATTGGCTTATGTCTTTGTTGTATTGAACCCACATACTTAGTACATTCACACGTACTAACGTATACTCTATGCCTACATGTAGGAACCGAAGCTCCTTTGAATCATCCTCCACATGGCTAGTTCGATACTTCAGAGAAAAGCATTGGCGAGTCTTCAAGTCCGAGGACAATATCTAAGTTACTCTTGCTATGTTAAGACTTCTTTATGTTGAACACTTGTGTTCATGAGGGTGAGCTGGGGAAGTGTCTTGGCCCCCACTCTATTCTAAGTTAGAGGTGTTATTGGATACTATGTTATGTTTATGCTATGAGCTTGACTCTTTTATGCTTTTACGAATACCAAGACTTCTCTTAGTCCTATTTCCCCTTTTAATTATATCTTGTGATGCTTATTTTGCTTCCATTACTAAGGATGTGTGATGGATATACTAAGAGGCTTTTTTGGGGTCCCTTCAGGTTCCCTATTCGCCATGTCATATCTAGGCCCTAGACTTGGGTCTTGAAAAACTTGATATCAGGGTTGTTAATGGTCCTCAAAAATCCAACATACCGCATTGATTAGAGTCTTATTCATGGTTATCAAGTGCACCACAACTATGAATGAGAGACTATGAGGTGTTTTAGGAAATGTTTCACTTCTTCATGATATATATCCTACTTTAGACAAAAATATAAGGCTTTTCCCCTAACGAATGCTCTTGTTTCTTCTAGATCATGCCGATACCAAGAGGAAGGCTAAGGAGAGCCCGTACTCTCGAGGAGTAACCGACCCCTCCTGCTCCTCAAGCTCCTCAAGATGGAGGGGTAGCCATGATGAGTTTTGGGATGCTATCACAATGTTGGCCTGTGTTATGGCCAACCAAAAGAACCAAGGGGCTCAAGCCCCTTATGCTCTTACTTCAACCTCAAGGGTGAGGGATTTCACAACAATGAGTCCACCGGAGTTCTATGGGTCCAAGGTGGAAGAGGATCCCCAAGAGTTCATCAATAAGGTGTATTAGGTGCTATCTATCATAGGGGTCAATTCGAAGGAGAAACTGGAGTTAGCGGCCTACCAACTCAAAGGTGTGGCTCAAATTTGGTTTACACAATGGAAATTAGAGAGAAGAGATAATGATACTATTTCTTAAGAGGAGCTCAACACCATCTTCTTCAATTGCTTATTCCCTATCGAGCTAAGCAAGGCCAAGATAATAGCGTTTATGAACCTCAAGCAAGGTTCCATGAGTGTGAGGGATTTTTCCCTCAAGTTCAACAATCTTTCCAAGTATGCTCCATATTTGGTGGCCGACCCTAGAGTTAGAATGTATAAATTTATGTCGGGAGTGTCCGACTTTGTTAATAAAGAGTGTCTTACCACCATGCTAGTGAGTGATATGGATTTGTCTTAGCTTATGACATATGCCGAACAACTAGAGGGGAAAAAATGTAGAAAGTAAAGAAGTGGGAAGTCCAAGAGGGCTCAATTTGAAGGTGTCTTCCAAGGTTCTAAGGGTGGTTAGTTTCCTCAAGGACACAAGTTCTAAGGCCAAGGGTCTTTCAATGCTCCTAACAAGAGGTTTGCTAATGATAACCCAAGATTCCAAGGTAGAAATGGTGAGATGACCCACCCTAAGTGCCAAAAGTGTGGGAGAAATCATATTGGTCCATGTTTGAAAAAATCTAATGCTTGATTTGGTTGTTGTGAAATAGGTCACAATGTTATTGATTGTCCTCATGATTAAAACAAAGGTAGAGATGGTCTTCCTCAAGGCCAAGGTTCTAATGTGGGTCAAAGGGAAAAGAGAGGCCAACAAGGGGGTGCTCCAAGGCAATATAGGTTCTATGCTCTCCAAGGAAGGCTAGGAGTGGATGAAGTGCCCGATGTTATTATCGGTATATTAAAGGTTTATTTTAATGATATGTATGCATTGATAGATCTGGGTGCCACTCTTTCTTTCATTACTCCTGTTGTTGCCAAAAGCTTCATGTGAGTCCCAAATTATTGTGTGAAACTTATGAAATGTCTACTCCCGTTGGTGAGTTCATATTGCTAAGAGAGTCTATAGATATTATCCCATGTCCATACTGCATAATGTCTTGCCGTGTGATTTTGTTGAATTAGATATGGTGGATTTTGATATTATTCTTGGGATGGATTGGTTACATGCATATCATGCTTCTATTGATTGTAGAACCCATAAGGTTAAATTTTAATTCCCTAATGAGCCCATCCTTGAGTGAGAAAGTCGTAATATGGTGGTCAAGCGTAGATTCATTTCTTGTTTAAAAGCCCAAAAGTTGATTTCTAAGGGTTACCTTTATCATTTTGTGAGGGTTAGGGATGTTGAGTCTAAAGTCCTCCCTATTGAGTCAGTTCCGGTGGTTAATAAGTTTCTTGATGTCTTTCCTGGTGAGCTTCCCAGTGTTCCTCCCAAAAGAGAAATAGACTTTGATATAGACCTCCTTCCCGATACATAACCCATTTCCATTCTCCCTCATCGTATGACCCTAGTGAAATTGAAGGAGTTAAAGGATCAATTGAGGAATTTGTTGGAGAAGGGTTTTATAAGGCCTAGCAAGTCACGTTGGGGTGCACTGGTGTTGTTTGTGAAGAAAAAGGATGGTTCCCTTAGAATGTAAATTGATTACCAACAACTTAATAGGGTTAGTATTGTTTGTAAAGAAAAAGGATAGTTCTCTTTGAATGTGCATTGATTATCGATAACTTAATAAGGTTACCATAAAGAACAAATATCCCCTACCAAGGATTGATGACCTTTTTGATCAACTATAAGAGGCTAGTCAATTTTCTAAGATTGATCTATAGTATGGATACCACCAAGTGAAGGAGAGGGAGTGGGATATTCCAAAGATGACTTTTCGGACTAGGTATGGGCACTTTAAATTTGTGGTAATGTCTTTTGGGTTGACTAATGCACCGTCTATAATTATGGCTCTCATGAATAGGGTCTTTGAACCTTACCTTGATATGTTTGTAGTGGTCTTTATTGATGATATATTTATTATTCTCAGAGTGAGAAAGAACATGTGAATCACTTGAGGGTGGTGTTGCAAATCTTGAGGGATGAGAGGTTGTATGCTAAATATGAAAAATGTGAATTTTGGTTGAAAGAGGTTGCATTATTGGGGCATGTGGTGTCGGATGATGGCATTAAGGTGGATCCTAAGAAAACGGAGGTGATAAGAAATTGGCCTAGACCCTTGACTCTATCGGGTATTATACTATTCTAGGGCATATGGTGTCAGGTGATGGCATTAAGGTGGATCCTAAGAAGATGGAGGTGATAAAAAATTGGCCTAGACCGACATTAGGAGTTTCTTGGGTTTGACGAGTTACCACCGGAGGTTTGTGAATCTTTTCTTCTATTGCTTCCCCTATGATAAAGTTGACCTAAAAGAAGGCAACATTCTTTTGGACCGGTGAATGTGAAAAGAGTTTTCAAACTTTGAAAGATAAGCTTGTCTCTGCTTCTATTTTGGTTCTACCAGAAGGGTTGGAAGGGTTTGTGGTTTATTGTGATGCCTCAAGAATTGGTTTGGGGTGTGTTTTGATGGAAAATGGCTAAG
>DF359994.1:54661-67741 GCA_000787875.1 Solanum virginianum | reverse complement strand
CTTATTTCTTACTCTACTTGCTTTCAATTTCATCATAAATTATATAAGAGTATCATGTAAAAATAAGTGTTAGACATCAAATCATAAGCTTTGTGGGAAATGACTGTAACCGATTGGAATCCAACATAACCTCCTACGTTGGCACAAGGAGATCACTTGTTGACTAGAACTCTGTCAACTTAAGCATGCATCTTTATATAACATTTATGGCTTTCATGGATCCTATAGCCTAGCCTACAAGGGCTCCTATGGTGGTATATAGTTAATGCTGCTAAGTCAATCTCGCAGAATACTTCAGAAACATAAGCATAGATATGTAATGTAACTTAGAATCATAAGTAGCAATCTCATCCGTAACAAGCTCGGTAAGAGTCCTAGGTGTTCCGGCGGCTCTGCTGGATGCCTAGTAGGATTTTATGGGCTAAGCAACAGAAAACAGGCGATTTGGGCAGTTTGTCATGGGTGTTAGCCCACTATTTCTGGCGCTGTCTAAGTTCAGGACCAACCTTCCTGAAAAATCACATCAACCTGTCCGTAACCAGCTCTGCAAGTGCCTCAGGTCGTCCGACGACGCCGTAGGAGGCCTCTAAGATTTTATGGGCCATTTTCTACTAAGAAAAACTTCATTCCTGAGCTTGGAAAAAGATGAAAGATCTATTTTTAATTTTAGAAGGAAATAATCTTATCTTTTAACAAATTCAGTAATCTTGAATGTAGCATTAGATTTTTTTCCTTAAATGTAAATTGATACACCAAATAAGGAAAGAAAAGATTCCATTTTAATTTGATTATTTGGTTTTGACTTTTTTCTTAAAACAAAATTTTAAAAAGTAAAAAATATGATTAAAGACACATGAAATATATCTAAATGTTTTTTTTAATTTTATAATTTTTAAATATCCATACTTAAGTCAAAGTTTTTTTTTTTATAAATATCTTCTCCACCTCCGTGAGATAGCAAGAAAATTTACATACACTCTATCCTTTCAAACTCCACTTATAAAATTTCATGGATAGGGGCGGAGGTTCCAGGAAATACATTCGAACATTTTGTAGGAAGTTATAGTATTTAATACTTCCTTCGTCCTATTTTATTAACATCATTTGACTTGACATAGTGTGTAAGAAAAGAATGAAGGCTTTTAAAATTTATGGTCTAAAATAATTCTTAAGTATATGTATAATTATAAATTATTTCATTAAGGGTAGAAAAAAAATGTTAAAATTAATTCTTTTTGAAATGAACTCAAAAGAAAAAAGTGCTATATAAAATGAGACAAAAAGAGTATATAATTAAATTATTTTTTATGTATATTTAAAGATACTAAACTCCATTTAACTTATTTGTGTGTTTATTTTTTTATATTTTAAACTCTTTTTTTAACTCTCTACTAATCATGGGATATACTACTATATATGTTATATCAAAAGTAAAATTAATATTTTATAAAATAATAATAACATATTCAGTAAAATCTCACAAGTAAGGTATGAGGAGGATAGAATATACGCAAATGCTATTACTATCTAAATAGAAAGGCTATTTTCTCATAATATTTTATAAAAAAGACATTTTTTTTGAAACGAACTTTATCGGCATAAAAATAGTGTCTACATTCACTCTCCTAGTAGAAGAGAGTCTCTACCTTTTTCTCATCCTACAAATTCTCTCCTTTTATCTCTCTCTACCATTTGATTCCAAACTAACTTCCATAATCCCTCTCAAGATAACACCTAATCACCTCTAAATCTCATTTTATCCACTCTTAATCTCACAATTATCCAAGAAAGATCACTTTTTTATCCTCTCAATATAAGCACAAAAGAGTGATCTTTATTGTATTTTCCTGGATCACTTTAGTCTTAAAGAACAGTAAAAGTGATCTTGTTTGGGTATTTTTCTTGTTGTGGGGCTGTAGTATTTTGGGGATTTGAAGTGAAAAAAGGATGGTTGTTAAGTTGATGAAGTGGATGCCATGGCCTCCACTATTATCATCCAAGAAATTTGAGGCCAAGATCACTGTTAATTGCCTTAAAGGTTTCAGCTTTTTGTCAGAAAAGCAAGTGTGGGTCCACGATTTTGATAGATTGAGAGTTGAAATTAAGTGGAAGGGGTCATCAAAGGGTATTTCTTTGAATTTGAGTTCTTTTACTAAGAGAAGTGTAAAGAAGAATTTTACAAAAGAAGAGTCTTTAAAGGAAGATGAAGGGATTGTTGAATGGAATGAGGAATTTTTGTGTGTTTGTAACTTTTCAGGCTATAAAGATGGTGTATTTCATCCTTGGGAAGTTCTCTTTACTGTGTTCAAAGTGAGTTCTTGATTCCTTTTACCTTTGATCCTTTTGGTAGAAAAAATAACTTTATGTTTGCTTATGCAATTAGAATTCTGAATTCAATTCTAGGGAATTTGATTAGTTCCTTGTTCATTTTTTCTGGAAAAATTGATATACAGTCAAACCTTTGTCGAGATGTTTTTTGGCTGCTATCGTGAAATGTTGTTATAGAGCACATATAATATAACATAACATGAAAATTTGGTTCCAAAGAGATCTTGGCCGTTGTAGCGAATATGTTGTTATAGAGGACCTGTGTTATTTGTTTTGGATTTAGTTATGGTACATTTGTTGTGGCTACTTGTTGTTTTCTGAGTTGTTTTATCATGGCTTTTTGGTTACTGTATTTATTTTATTCACTTGTCTTTTTTATTTTGATTTACTTGAGCTGAGGGTCTATGAGAAATAGCCTCTTTACCTTCATAAGGTAGGGTTAAGGCTGCGTACACACTACCCTCCCCAGACCCCGCTTGTGGGATTACACTAGGTATGTTGTTGTTGGAGAGGATCTCTGGTATAGATATGTTTGCTGTGTTATTAAGAATGGTATATTATCAGAAAATTCCTGAATTGGATCAAATATGTTGAGTATCTAGTTCTTGGTTTTGATGTTTGATCATGGCGATTCAGTATATTGCAGTTGCAAACAATTGTATGTTATTAGAAAATTCCTGAATTGGATCAAATATGTTGAGTATCTAGTTCTTGGTTTTGATGTTTGATCATGGCGATTCAGTATATTGCAGTTGCAAACAATTGTATGTTATTAGAAAATTCCTGAATTGGATCAAATATGTTGAGTATCTAGTTCTTGGTTTTGATATTTGATCATGGTGATTCAGTATATTGCAGTAGCATCTGTGTTAACCTCTTCAAAGGACATGTTAAACAATTCTTGATCAAGTTCATCATCAGTATGTTTTTTACCAAGTTTAGTTACTACTAGTAACCTAGTGATTTTAACAGTGGCAATGTCAGGAATTTCTCCATAAGTGTTCAATATAGAACACAGTATAATTTTCTGATATGCTACTGGCTTGAAGTGTGGTTTAACTGTGTTATTTTGTGGTCTAAAATTTTCAATTATCAGGAATTATTTTCCATATACTCAACATTGATCCTTAGCTGCATGATTCTTTGACTGCTTTGAAAGCTGTCGTTCATGATAATCGTGTGTTTTTCAATCCATGAGAGTATTACTTCTTGTTGCTAATCCTTTATCTTTAAGTTTTAGTTTTCATATACACTAGTTTCTCATTGAACTCCTTGTTTGTTTGTTCATTCATTGTTCGTATAGCCCCTTCCATGTGGTTCTCCCTGAGCTGCTTGACACAATACTTATTCGTACTTCTTCTGAATCAGGGTACAAGCAAAGGACCAGATCAGAAGGTACCTGTACTTGCTTGTGCGACATTGAACCTTGCAGACTTTGCTTCATTAGCTGGAGAAAAAGAAGACGGCATTGAGATTTTCGTTCCTTTGGAAGCCTCTATTGGCAGATCCAAAAGTTGTCTTTCACTCTGTGTAAGAGAAACTAAAGCATACTTTTTGCTTGCTCTCTCGTATTCTTGCAGCTACATGTATATATTATTTAATGTAACTGTTTCCTCAAGATTGTTAATATTTTTGTTGACAGCTAATGCTCAACCTTGTGGAATTGAGGAACACTCATGAAGCTTCGGAGAACATTCCTAAGTTTATCATGTCGGCTCCAGTATCTCCAAACCCTGGAAAGGTTTTGTTGACTGACAGAAATGAGGATTCTTTAAAAGCAGGTATGCGGAAAGTTAAATTTTTCAAGGGATTATCTATTAGGCGACACAAGAAGACATATCATGAAGAGGAAGGGAGCAGCGATGGAAGGAACTCAGTCAGAAGTGAGGATCCCAATTATGTTTACCCAGCTGATACAGATTCACTTGATGATGATTCGGAAGAAGGAGAATCGGATGAAGGAAAGGAATATACTAGTGTTCAGAAGTCATTCAGTTATGAAACACTTGTCTGTGCAAACCATGCTGGTGGATCATTTTGTTCAAACACTAGCAGCAGCAGCGATGACGATGATTTATTCCACTACAACCATCATATTTCAGACACAAGGCACAAGTACGCTGAGGATACAACTGCAGAACTACGAAATCAATCTGCCGAGCAGAGTTCAAAACGCAGCATTCTCCCCTGGAGGAAGAGGAAGTTAAGTTTCAGATCTCCTAAAACGAAGGGGGAGCCGTTGTTGAAGAAACATTATGGAGAGGATGGTGGAGACGATATAGACTTTGATCGCCGACAACTTTGCTCATCTGATGAATCTTCTTCAGGGGTACTAGTCCCTTTTCATGCTTTCTTTGTCATGTTTGAATGTCCCAGTATCTAAATGGGATTTGCAGTGTCATTTATTATCTTCATTTCATGATCTAATCAATCTGCTACCTAGTACTTGTACACCAATGTGTCTGTCATATTGAAGATTACTGAGCTTGAGAGCTTTCTTTAGTAGCTTCTCTACCTGTATAGTTGTATCAAGGGTCTGATTTGTTGAGGTTTTCGTGTTCATGATTGAACATATATGTCCTAACTAGTCCTCTCAGCAATGTGTGTAATCCTTGCAGTGGTACAAATCTGAGGAAGCTTCTCCAAATCAATTTTCTGTCTCCGAGTTTGGAGGTGATAGTTTTGCTGTGGGTAGTTGGGAGCAGAAAGAGATAGTAAGCCGTGATGGACAAATGAAGCTGCAGACTCAGATTTTCTTTGCTTCGATTGATCAACGAAGTGAACGAGCTGCTGGCGAAAGCGCTTGTACAGCCTTGGTTGCTGTCATAGCTGATTGGTTCCACTGCAATCCTGGAGATATGCCCATCAAGTCCCAACTTGATTGTCTTATCCGTGAAGGCTCACTGCAGTGGAGGGATCTTTGTGAAAAAGAGACCTACATGGAACGTTTTCCAGATAAGCATTTTGACCTCGAGACAGTCCTCGAGGCTAAAGTGCGTCCACTCTCAGTAGTGTCGGAAAAATCATTCATTGGGTTCTTTCATCCTGAAGGAATCGAAGAAGAGGAGGGATTTGACTTCCTTCATGGTGCCATGTCTTTTGATAACATTTGGGACGAGATTTCTAAATCTGCTCAAGAAACTCCTTGTCATGGCAACTGTTTTGTTTACATTGTGAGTTGGAATGACCACTTCTTTATCCTCAAGGTTGAAAATGACGCATACTATATCATCGACACACTGGGCGAGAGGCTCTACGAGGGTTGTAATCAGGCATATATCCTCAAATTCGACAAAGATACAACAATTATGCAGGTACCTAGTGAGTCTCAACAATCAGATGATAAGCCATCAAGCAATAGAAAAGAGAATCCGAATGTCAAAGAGGCTGCTGATGAAGGAAAAATTGTCATTAGTACCAATGACACCGACAAAATGCAGGAAGACATGGTACCTGAAAACAACATCATTTACAGAGGTAAAGAGGCATGTAAAGAGTACATTAAGAGTTTTTTGGCAGCAATCCCTATTAGGGAGTTACAAGTTGATGTAAAGAAAGGATTGATGGCATCGACACCCCTTCATCAACGGCTACAAATTGAATTCCATTACACAACGAGCTTTGACCCAAAGTTTGGATCATCATCTACAGAAAGACTGACTACTAACAGTTTGTCCATACTACCGTCAGTATCAGAGTAAGCAACGATTGATAAAGCTTTTCAAGTACATGCATAAAGCTAACCCTTTTTGTTCTACATATCATTTTAGGAATTTTGAATAGCTAACTGCTGTTTAGCGCTCCCTGAAGAGTCTCTTCTTTTTTTTTCCTTTCGTATATGAGTGTAACTAGCTCGGTATCTCCTGTGTCTTTTCTTTCTTGTACGCGGGAATGATAATGTAAATGACTATGGAACTGCTCAAGTGTACTCAATTTTTTGTTCTCTCAAAGAGGGAAGTTGAGATATAAATATATTAGCTCCATTGCTCTTGATTATTCTTTATTTTGCTTTATTTGAAATCATGTTTGCTCAGAATTGAAGTAAATGAATGATGAAGGTTCTGGTTCTGGTTCTATGTTCATGTTCAGAGGTAGAGCACATTTCCAAGAAAATTTCATTGAGCAAACAGAAGCAAAGTGAGTTTTTCTGGTAACACAGAATCACTCAATTTTGTTTTGCAACACAAAATCGTTCAGCTAATGGTAATTATATCATAAAGTCACTCAACTTTGTTTTGTACAGTCACGTAATCAGAGGGTCACTGGTTCAAACCTTGGAAACAGCCTCTGGCAAAAATACAAGGTAAGGTTGTGTACAATAGACTCTTGTGGTCGGGTCTTTCTCCGGATCACCTTGGAAACAACCTCTGCCAAAAATGCAAGGTAAGATTATGTACAATAGACCCTTGTGGTCGGGCCTTTCCCAGGATCCTGTGCATAGCGGGAGCTTTAGTGCACCGAGTTTGCCTTTTTTTTAATAATTCCCTATATACTGGGTAGGATGTTGAAGGTAAAGAATTGCGAGTCAAAGTGACACTCTTTTGAAGTGGACTAAAAAAAAAAAAGAACACAAACAAACTACAACGGAAGTAATTACTAACTTCCTTAAAGGTGAAAATGAAAAATTAAATATACTCGAGCCTTAATTGACAGAGTTATCAAATTGTATTTAAATAATAGCATTTTATATTTAGCCTATCAATTTAAAAAAAAAAAACACATCTGCCAATATTTTATCCATTCATTGGATGGTAGTACTTGGACAGATTTTTGTACCATCTTCTTGTTTATAATATTACAAGTCAAATACAAAAAAAAAAAAAGAAAGAAATAGTCCTATTTTATGTCTGTCCCCAGTGCAAAAAATAATTTAAATTTGTACTTATTGATCTATTCCAAATATTCTATTTGTCATAAAAATGACTAGATGCAAAATATATTATTTTCTTTACCCTGTCAAAGAATGTGCATCTTTGCCTATGGACTGCTACAATGTCAGATGAGGTTCCTACAAGCTCAAAACAACGTCCTCCCCATGATGCTTACTTCAGGAGCCTCTACTTTTCTGGGTGCAACAGATGATGAGCTGCTTCTCTCTTAACCAGAGTTCTCGAATTTGAGTCCTGGGAATGAAAAAATTTATGGTAGGGAGTGCTTCCCCCCAAGTGGGCCTTACGCGGCACGAATTTGGATATAGTCGAGCTCCAATGTGAGCACCGGATACCGGTTTGGAAAACCAAACAAAAAAAGTCTAAAGATCTTAAAGCTTGAATCTTTTTATCATGTTCTTGACTTTTTCAGTTTTGTGAAGGCAAAATGGATATTCAAGAAAGGGAAATAGACATTGAGTGTCCACTAATTTCAAAATCAAGAAATGAGGAATCCAAGAATAAGAGAATATGTGATGATTTTCTTGAAGAAGTTGAGAAGATTTTGGCATTAGCAGGGCCTTTAATGTCAGTCAACTTTCTTCTATACTGCTTACAGGTAGGAGTGTCAGATGAGCAGATTAAAATGAGCTAAGTTAATAAATTGACAAGTCAATAATCTGTTCAAACTTAAGGGCTAAGTTGGTCGGACTCTTTAAAAATTTTGCTGTACCCGTGTCGGATCCTTCAAAAATACACTATTCTTAGAGGGTTCGAAACACACCATCGATATTATTGAAGAGTCCGAGCAACATAGCTTAAGGGGTTGGGTGGATGATGCTTTTATATGTGGGATAATTTGGTAACCTCTATTTACAGGTGATTTCAGTTATGTTTGTTGGTCACCTTGGAAAGTTACCTCTTTCTGGTGCTTCAATGGCTACTTCCTTTGCCACTGTCACTGGTTTCAGTTTGTTGGTAAGTCTTTTTTGACTTCACTTTCTGCTTTTTTAATGTGCTTCACATCTTTTATATGTAGATGAGAGTCTTCGTGTTGTCAAAGACGCGCGCTTAAGCACTGAAACGAGGTGGAAAACATGTTGAGCACTTTGCCTCGCTTAGTGGGCGCTTTTTAGTTGTCATTAAGGTTCTAAGGTCTACTTTTCATTGACAATGAGCATAATTTTGAAGGGACGACACTAAACTATTGATATTTCACTTTATTATATGTTTTTCGCTTAGACCTTAGAGCTTTTTTTTCACTGGATGAGGCTTTAAATGTTTCAAAATTAATTCATGAACTGTTATATAGGATTATATTACTCTGCCAAACTAACAAGCATGAATATTAAGTTTACATGCTACTTATTGTTTCAATTTATGTGGCATGCATTTGTCTAGTCACGAAGTTTATGAACGAAATAAAGAAAGACTTTTGAAACTCGACATGACACTTCTCTGGCTACAAAAGAATACCATTAAGAGTAAATTCAAAGTGTTATTCATTCTTTTCGAAACAGACTAATAAGGAAAGGGAGTCAGATAAAATGGAACGGACGAGCATATGGCATTTGAAGTGGAAGAACTTGTGTAGTAGTGATTAATATAACAAAGTAAATGAAATTGATGAAAGTTAATCAGTTTGTTTCTTTGATTATTACTTGTTTAATTAAAATCGACTTTTTGATCTTTGCATTTTGGATTTTGATTTTTGCGTTGATCAGATGGGAATGGGAAGTGCATTGGACACAATCTGTGGGCAAGCATATGGCGCAAAACAATATCATATGCTTGGTATTCATATGCAAAGGGCCATGATAGTTCTTCTGTTAGTCAGCATTCCCTTAGCCTGTGTTTGGGCAAATGCAGGACATATTCTTGTAATCTTTGGACAAAGTCCAGAAATAGCAGCCGAAGCAGGAGATTATGCACGGTTCATGATACCGAGCATCTTTGCCTATGGACTGCTACAATGTCAGATGAGGTTCCTACAAGCTCAAAACAACGTCCTCCCCATGATGCTTACTTCAGGAGCCTCTACTTTTCTGCATTTATTCATTTGTTGGTTTCTTGTGCTCAAAACCGGCCTTGGCAACAAAGGGGCTGCTCTGGCTAATGCTATGTCTTACTGGATTAACGTCTTCCTGCTAGCTGCATATATTGGGATATCGCCTTCTTGCAAAAATACTTGGACTGGATTTTCAATTGTAGTGTTTTCAGATATCCCGAGATACCTCAGACTAGCTATTCCTTCAGCCGTTATGCTTTGGTAATCCCTCAGTCACTTCTTCCATAGACATATAATTCCATTGGATATATGAAAATTCGCGTTTTTTCATTTCTGTGGTTTCAGCTTGGAGAGTTGGTCATTTGAAATGATGGTTCTGTTGTCCGGTCTTCTTCCTAATCCGAAACTAGAAACCTCAGTTCTTTCAATCAGGTTAGTTCGCGAACAGGTTGGTACTTCTGTCACATTTCTATCATATTTCACCCCGTGTTAACTTACTGTTGTTACATGCAATTTTCCAGCCTTAATACATCTACAATGATATACATGCTGCCTTTCGGACTAAGTGGTGCCACAAGGTGAAAATTTTCATACTACCGCGTTTTCCTTTTTTCAACGTTCCCTTATGATTACTGTTTCACATGTTGTATATCTTCCTCATGATCAGCATAAGAGTTTCAAATGAATTAGGCGCTGGACGACCAAAAGCAGCTCGTGTAGCAGCGTATACTGCATTGTTCTTGGCTACCACAGAAGGAATTATAGTAGCAATTTTCATCATTTCAGTTCGTAAATTTTGGGGGCATTGTTACAGCAATGAGGAAGAAGTAGTAACATATGTAGCTGAAATGTTGATGTTTATAGCAGGATCACACTTCATAGATGCAAATCAATCTGTACTTTCAGGTTTGTTCAAATCCTCAAAAGGACCAGCTAAGTTGCGCAAGCTCTTCACTTTTGATGCTGCACTCATGTCAGATTCTCCAAAAATACACTATTTTTGGAGAATTCGATACGCACCCATTGACATTTTTGAAGAGTCCAAGCAACATAGAGGATCAGTTCCTTTTAGCCATTTTTTCAACAATCTTATATTTCCAATAATGCAAAATATTAGGTATTGCTAGAGGATGTGGTTGGCAAAAAATAGGTGCAATTGTTAATTTGGGAGCTTATTATCTATGGGGAATACCTGCTGGTATTGTATTAGCTTTTTTCTACCATTTTGGAGGAAAGGTAACTTCTGAATTTGCATTTTGTTTATTCTTTAACGATGTTACTCTGACTCTCTAAAAGCGTGACACGGTTTATATCGGATTCTCCACAAATAGTGCATCTACTAAGGATCCAGTACGGGCATGGGAGCATTTTGGAGAGTTTGTGTGTCATGGTTCTTTAATGCACTATGACAATGAACTCTCCAAGAATGTCACATGATGTGTGTCGGATCTTCCAAAAGTAGTGCATCTTTTGAGGATCTGATACGAGCGTGGGAGCATTTATGGAGAGTCCGTGCAACATAGTTCTCTAATGTAATATAGTAGTGGACTCTTCAAAAATGTTGCATGGTGCATGTTAGATCCTCCAAAAGTAATGCATCTTTTGAGGATCTGACACGGACTCATGGGAGCATTTCTGGATAGTCCGAGCAACATGGTTCTTTAATTTATTATAACAAAGCTAATGATTTTATACTTCTTTTTGTATGTTATTAAAAGGGACTTTGGTTGGGACTCACTCTATCACTTCTTGCTCAAGCCATCATTTATTTAGTAGTTACTTTGAGAACAAATTGGGACAAAGAGGTAATTCTATTTTTGTTCATTTCAATTGTTTGGATTTGCCTCTTTTGATGTGTCCCTTTCTTTAGAGGCGGTAAAATCAACTCATTTTTTAGTGACCAGTTAAATTCGTTTGAATTTAAACAGGTTGAATTTTGATGGTTTTGTTGACTTGACCTAACAAACTGAATCCGAAATGACTAACTAGACTATTAGGTTAAGAAAAATGAAAATGCAATCTACACAAATTTGATCCAATCCGGCCGTTTATCAGTTTTATGATAATGCAAGTCTATTTTGTCCTTTTTTGTAGGCAAAGAAAGCAGCTGATAGGGTGACTCCAGAATTACAATAGAAGAAAATGTTTTAAAGAAAGTATCATATAGAATTGAACATTTTGGATATAGATTTATCACGTGAACTCAATAGATTTTATACGTGTCACTTTTTTTTTGTAGTAGTAATTTAAGACCGTTTAAATTTGATGGAACTCGACTTTTTTCTTTTTATATTTTGATAATATAAATTTTGGTATCTCGAGATATTCTCTTTTATTTTTCTTCATTGGCCAGCTCAAAATCTATCCATATAATTGACTATATGCATGACATTATTCCTTTCCTAATTTTTTTTTCAAATCTCTGTCTTACAATTCAAATTATAAGTACAAGGTTAGGTTAATTAAGTCACTCTTTCCGTCTCATTTTAGTTGTCAACAATAATATATCCAGTGAAATCTCACAAGTGGATTCTGGAGAGGATAAAATGTACGTAGACCTTACCACTACCTTATAGAGGTAGAGAGACTGTTTTCAGAAAACCCTTGTCTTAAAAACCCATAAGCAGAATAAACTAGACACGAAAAAAGGAAAAGGAAAAGAGAAACAGGAAATAACGACTAATAACGAAAGCAATGATAGACAATAAATACAATAAAATCAACACACATAAGACAAATACTGATACCACAGGATATAATGACCCGATTATCCTACTAACTTATCCCAACTAACCTATTAGTTTGCTACTCTAATATGCGATATCCACTCCTTTCTATCTAAGATTATTTTAGTTGTCAGATATACTAAAAATAACTGTTAATTTAGATAATCAAGAGTGAATTAATTATTTTTTCCAACTTTACCGTTGGTATTATTATTCTAGAATTAAGAAGCGATTATTTATAAGAAATATTTTAGTCAAACAATATTTTTAATTAATTTTGTATTAAGAGTTGTACCAAATCTTATCGTGACAATTAAAATGGGACGGAGGGACTAGTATGATTTATGCCTATTTGAAATATTGTAAAAAAAAAAAACACAAATGCATGTGAACAAGAAGCAAATTGAAGAAGATGCCACCTAACAAAATTCCCTAATTTGTTAGTTATTTACTTTTCTTTCATTTTGAATATTTTTACAAACAAGGAAAAAAAAAGAAGAATAAAGAAATATTAAACCCCCCCCCCCCCCGTTTCCCCCGGCCAAGCTTGTTGATGAGTAATGATTCATCGCAATGTATGGTGGACAGATAAGATTCTTTCACTCTTAATCAGAAGTATTGACTTCGATCAAGTTGTGGTAACAAAAGTAGTCGTGGAAACGTTTTCCTCTTTACTCGATTTTTTGCTCCACGAATTCGAATATATCATCTTGATAAATTTTGAATATCAGATAATTAAAAGAAAATGATAAATGATTGGACCTTAACTTTATTATCTCATTGGAAGTGGAGAATTTCTACAAATAGGACAAGTTGGATGAAGCCTTAGCCAAGGGTCAATACATTTTACATGAAAAATATGACCACAATTAGACAATAACCTTAACATATCATTGTCTTTATAATCACTCAAACAAATAGAACATCCTAAGGCAACAACACCATCATCATCATCATCAATATTATTATTATGATAATAATGAACTTTTGCTTGAGAATATAATAACTTTGGATAATTTCTCAAAATTTCTTCATCAATACCTTGTTGAACAAAAACCAATTCATTATCAACTATTGTAGAGCTACCATGAGAAGAAGATGATGATGAATTATTATTAGGCATGTTAGAATTGTTGCGCGATCGCGATCG
>DF359994.1:21968-44055 GCA_000787875.1 Solanum virginianum | reverse complement strand
CGATAACACATTGCAACAACATCATTCTAATATAATTCATAAATAGAATAAGAAAAAAGTAAAGTATACACAAACAACCATCAATACACATCAAATAAATATATATTAAGCCAAGAAATAAAACAAGAGAAACATTCCTCTATAATATAAAATATTCTTTTTTCTTTTAAAAATTGATCATTGTAGAACCCTCACTCACCACGAAAGGAAGTGGTGCGGTAGATGGTATTGCTCCTCCTTTAATCAACGTTATCGAGTTTGAGCCTTGGATATGAAAACGAATCTTTGACAGAAAGTATTTCCCCCAAATGGGACCTATGTGGCACGAATTTAGAATAGTCGGACCAACGAGCAGGAAAAAAAAAACCCTATCCCCCACCCTCTAAAAAAGAAAAAGAGAAAACCAAATAATTGAAAAGGTTTTAAAAAATCTAAAAGTCCTACAAAAAGACACACTTTGAGTAAAAAATAAATTAATCAGTCCACCACTGTCAACTAATATTGGACCCCTTTCATCATCACCTCCACAATTTCCACCATTTTTCTCCCAAAATCTCTGCAAAAAAAAAAACTCAACAAAATTCAATTTTGGAAGATGGGTATTCCAAGAAACTCAGGTGGGGTTGGAGGGGTAGTAACTGGTGTTGATATGCTGAGTGAAAGAGCAAGAATCATGAGAGATTCATTGCAGAAGAGTCAGTCCATTACAGACAATGTAGTCAACATCTTGGGTTCATTCGATCACCGTCTTTCTGCTCTTGAAACTGCTATGCGTCCTACTCAGGTTCACCCATTTCACTTAATGTTTGATTTTGTATCAAATGGATGAAAATTTTGATCTATGAACAGTTTGGTGTTGTAGAGTAACAATGTGAGGTCTTGGGGTTTTGTCTGATAGATTATTTGAGTTGAGGTGTGAGCAAGCTAGTTCGAACACCATGGCATCAGGGGAGGATGCAAGTTTGGCATAACTCAATTTTTTTGCCTCTTGCTATTGTGGTCTGTTCCTTTCCTGAATCCCGTGCATAGAGGGAGCTTAGTATGTCGGACTGACATTTTCATGTATATAAATCTACTCAATATGATCAAATATTAGCTCAGACATCATGTTAGCATTAAGGGGGATGGGTGGTAGAAGTTACTGGTTCAGCCTAACTCAATTGTTTTGCCTCAAGCCCTGTATATGTATTAACAAATCTACTAAATATGTATGCATATTAAGTTTTTACCCAATAACTTAAGTGGTCAGTAAGTTGTGGTATTTTGAATCCATAAAGTTCAAATCTTGGTTTTGCTCGGTTTAGCATAAATTTTGGATAAAAAGAAAGGTTGGACAATTATAGATTATGGCCGAAAGGTGGAGGAATCTGGTATAGTTGGTCACCAGATGCTTGCATCTTCCCAGTAAAGTAGAGCCGTCTTCATGGGGCCTCAACGATCCCGGTGGCCATGTCCAAAGCTTGATGGGCCAGGTCAAAGCGAGGACCTTGCTGTGGAGATAAGTTTCTGGTTCATGAACCAATGTCTCACATGGCGACTCAAGACTTGTGTCCCAGTATCACAGGCATTTAACGGGATTCGAAATGCCTAGAGAAGGAAAAGGGGTATTTTTGATTGAATTTAAAGAGCTTGTTAGAGAAAGAAAAGGAACAATTGACGAAACTAGGTGATTTTTGTTGGACCAAATCTGAATGTTGAAGTGATTCAATTCCTGAATTTGTTTAACTTCTTGTTTCCATTTAAGCATACTCTTTCCTTTAAGATAGTATTATTTTTCCTGATCTAATTTTGGGCAGTACTTGCTAATTTATTGCATTTCAACTTTTTATCATTTCAGTTTTGGTTCATTTCTTGACTGTTATTCAATCTGCTCTTTGTAGATAAGGACCCATGCTATTAGGACAGCTCATGGAAATATTGACAAGACTTTAAAGGCTGCTGAGGTTATACTGTCCCAATTTGATATTTCTCGTCAGGTTGCTCTAGCCTCTAATGTTTGTTATGTCATTGATTTCCTTAGATCTGATAGAGATACTCCTTTTAGTTTCCTTAATTGAACATGAACTGTGTAGCAGAGAGAACTTGTATTTAGCAGATAAGGAGTTTTGGTGATCTTTTTTAGAGATAAAAACTCCAATCCACCTGATGGATCTTCACGTACGACTTGTGTTCAAGATAAACCGAAACTCTCCTCCAATATCTATATGATGTGTGAGTACAATCTTCCTAGAAGGCCTGACAGAGATAATAGTTGTATAGTGCATAATTATACGCCTTGTACATGAATGCTAGTGAGGAAGGAAAACCGTTACTTTTAGTATCCATTTCCTTTTTAAATTTCTTCATGGTATTAGAGTTTGGGCTCATTGTGATGTTAAGGGAACTTCCTTTCCCTATGTTCAGACTGTAGTAAATGCTTTAAAAAGCTTTGAGATAAGAGAGGCCATGATGAGCAAATTGGACAAACACACCCGTACCATGGGATTTGTTGTCCCAAAATCGCAAGTTTCAAGGGGAACAACTTGTGTAAACTTCTTTAGAGGAAGATGACAGTCTATAGATAGAGACACTAGACCACCCAACCAAAGACATTTTGGTAGCACAAGGGTTTGAATTTGAATTCTCCCACTGGTAGTTATTTTCATTGCTTGTGCTAACAAATTGTTTTTGAATTTGAATTCGACTGAGAAGTTATCGGACTTGATTTTGAATTCACTGGTGAAAGTGAAAAAATTCCATTGCAAAATTGTAGTCCTTTTTTGTCTTTATCTGGTACAAAGAATCCTTGTTTTATTTGTGATAATTTTATCAGTTTAGTTGGTCTCTCTTAAATGCACCTTGCTTTAATTAGAACTTCTTAATTAATGGTACCTTCACTTTAGGCGGAAATTAAAATACTTAAAGGGCCACATGAGGACCTGGAAAGTTATCTTCAAGCAATCGAGCAGCTGAGAAACAATATTCGCTTCTTCAGCAACAACAAAAGCTTCAAGAGTAGCGATGGAGTGCTCAATCATGCTAATAGTTTGCTGACCAAGGCTCTTTCAAAGCTCGAAGAGGAGTTTAAGCAGCTTTTGCTATCTTATAGGTTAGCTGACATTTTTACTGTTCTCATCATATTCTATTTGTAGACTTGAAACCTTGTTCTATAGTTCAATACAGTTGAAAAGTTAGAAGTGGAAGGTGTGAGTGTACTATTTGTAGACTTGAAACTGGTTCAGTACTCTTTAATTAACCTTCAGAACTCCAACGGAGGCTTCAAAATTGAAGTAGAAATGCATCCAAATCCTGCTACTTGACCTTCCGATGGAGCTTTTTGACTAAATCCGAGCTTTTTGACTAAATCCGAATTTAATGTTTCAGTAAACCCATTGAACCTGATCGGCTGTTTGAGTGCCTCCCAAATTCAATGCGACCACCGTCATCACCTGGACACCAGGACTCTAGTGGTAAGAGTAATCTGTCCAATAGTAATGCTGAGCAAAATGGTGCAGAAAATGCTGTCTTCACACCGCCAGCTCTTATACCTCCAAGGATCCTGCCTTTACTACATGATTTAGCCCAACAGTTGGTTCAAGCTGGCCACCAACAACAATTTGTAAACATATACAGGTAAATATCTATTTTTAACTATGAACTATGTGATTGTACAGACTATGTTTACTCATTATACAATATCATGGAGAAAAAATCAATCTACTGGCGTAAAAGCTGAAGGCTTTCTCTCTATTAAGCAGTTCGTGCAGAGAAACCTATTGAACTCAACAGAAAGCAAACAGAATAGTGCATACGTGGGTGGTGGTGGAGTCCTCAGGAAGCTCACTTTTGGTTTATGAGGAGGACTGGAATAAAAGAAGAAAAGCTGACTGAAAGTAATTGTCTGTGAGAGAGAAAGAGAACCCTAATCTTTAGTCTTGCTCAAAATCTCCAATAATATAGTCTAGTTGGTTAATCTGTGTAGTTACGATCTCAATTTTTAAATATAACACATTCCGCCTTTAACTTGGAATTCAAAGGTGAAATACTATAATGCCTTTTCCAGCTAGATGGAAGACCTTTTAGTTGCTTTGACTATGTTCATATTGAAACCGCCTAGAAATAGAAGAGTAGAAGGAAATCAGTAGTTGTGGTTTAAGTACTAGAGAGACCAAGGGAGGAGTTTAAAGCTGTGACTTCAGGACAAGTTTGTTGGCTGTGCTCTTATTGTTTAGCATAAGTAGTAGTTTCTTGGTAATTTTACACGCACATTGCAACAATATGTTTTGAAGTGCTATAGATTCCTTTCCTCATTTTGTTCCTTTTGTTATTCTTTTGATTTATAAATATCTCAAAAGGGATACACGTTCTCCCGTACTGGAAGAAAGTCTTCGCAATTTGGGAGTGGAAAAACTTAGCAAAGAAGATGTTCAGAAGATGCAATGGGAAGTTCTGGAAGCTAAAATCGGAAATTGGATTCATTTTATGCGGATTGCTGTAAGTTTTCTCTAATTCCCCTGGAAGTAGATAAAAGCTTGCCTTTGACTTTCTTATGGTTAATTGAACAGGTCAAACTGTTATTTGCTGGGGAACGTAAAGTATGTGATCAAATTCTTGAGGGATTTGATTCACTCAATGATCAGTGTTTTGCTGAAGTTACTACTGCGAGTGTTGCTGTGTTGCTTAGTTTTGGTGATGCAATTGCAAAGAGCAAAAAGATCACCTGAGAAGTTATTTGTGCTTCTAGATATGTATGAAATAATGCGGGAACTTCATTCAGAGGTATGAGACATACTAGCGAACAAGAATTTGATTCATTATATTATGCCTACGTTAAATACAGGACGAGAACAAACAGTCGACCGTTACACAAATTTCATGGTGTACATACTAACAATGTATAGTTTAAGCTCTACAACCAAGGATTTTCTAGAACCCACCTAGAAAAGCAAAACTAAGGTGTTCGTAGATCCTGGATTCTCAATGATGCTTGTTGCTGAGGAATCAGTTATGTTGTATATCACTCGTAGATCCTGGATTCTCCATTGTTGGAAGAAGGCTTTTTTAACACTTTTATTTCTCTGTAACTAAAATAGCATTCACTTGGTTCAGTACCTATTTAGAGAAATTTGTTACTATTAGTTAACAAGGACATAGTAAACGTTTAGAAGTATAAATATATGGATTTCATATCCTAGTCAAATAAAAGAAGAAAATAGGTACAATATTATAGAATCTTAACATGCATATGGTTTGGTTTTACTTAGACCTAGATATAATGCACATGCAGGCTCTCTTTGCCACTTGTTGTTTGACATACTAACTGTGAGTTATGATAGACCTGCGGTTATACAACCAACAATCCTTAATGAACTATCATAACTCATAATTTTTTATGAGTACCACAGACAAGTTCCAAAATTAAGTTTTAAACTTTTACATGGATAGCCTCCCTGTGCCAGTCTACCCCACCATATCCTGTCTTTTTTTCCCACCAAATCTCCTTAATAATCTTAGTCCATCCTCAAATCTTTCATGACTGTACTCCTTTGTTGTTGACGTTAGAGTCTTTGTCTAGCCTTCTGGTCTGCATATTGTACATATAAGATGATGATATTGCGTCTTCTGCAGATTGAATCACTTTTCAGAGGTAAAGCTTGCAATGAAATTAGGGAATCTGCCTTTGGTTTGACAAAGCAACTTGCGCAGACAGCCCAAGAAACCTTTGGTGATTTTGAAGAAGCAGTTGAGAAAGATGCAACCAAAACTGCCGTCTCAGATGGAACTGTTCATCCCTTGACCAGCTATGTGATTAATTATGTGAAGTTCCTGTTTGAGTAAGTCACTCAACTACATAATGTGTTCTTTCTTCCTTGTATGCGTGAAAGCAAAGTCGGATAATAGCTTCCTTCTTCCAAGGGGATATTACTGGTTTACCACTTTTCCTCACTAAATTGTATGAGTACCTTCCAAGTGTGGTGTCCCAAAGATTCCTTAATATGTCATAATATGAACATTTTTGCTAGTGGCATAGTAGATAAAGCTTACTCTAATTGCCATGATTTCCGGATAAGCTCTGGATTTCTTTGTTTTTTCCAGCTTTGAGGGTGGATTAATCAGTTGGAATCAACAATTGGAACTCTCAATATTCTCCTTTTATGGAAAGGAACACCCATAGATTAGTTGTCAGTCTTTGTTGACATAATTTTCTTGACAAGTTGCACTTTCTTTTTCCAGCTATCAGTCAACATTGAAACAGCTATTCCAAGAATTTGAAAATGGAGGAGATTCAAATTCTCAGCTAGCTGCTGTTACGATGCGTATAATGCAGGCTCTTCAAACCAATTTGGATGGGAAATCTAAGCAATATAAAGATTCTGCTCTGACTCACTTGTTCCTTATGAACAATATTCACTATATGGTCAGATCTGTGCGCAGGTTTGTTGAACTAATATACATCGGGCGAAGAGCTCAAATGTTGTTGTATGTATTGCTTTATGGTATGGTGCTTATCCTTTGTTGCTTTTAGGTCTGAAGCGAAAGACTTATTAGGTGATGACTGGGTGCAGAGACACCGGAGAGTTGTACAACAACATGCAAATCAATATAAAAGAATTGCTTGGGCGAAGGTATTTCTCATTTTGCTTTGCCCCGCTGATTCTCTGCCTCAAGAACATGGGAAAATTTTGTGTGTAGGTCTGGGGGTACAGGGGTTAAGGGAAGGAGGGGACCAATTAAAATTCTATTTTTTAAAAAAACTAAGTTAACTAAATTATAGCTTCCCCAGGTCGAGGTCAAGTTAATTTCAGTACCACAAAGGATTGCGTAGTGAAAATTTGAATGGGCCCTTTATTTCTTGTCCATGATTATGGTCTCAGTTGAGTGATGATTGCGTTGCTTTCACTTGTTAAAGAAATTATAGTTGCCTCTTTGATCTAAATTTTGTCCAAACTTCCTGCTCTTTTGAACTGTCTAATTTTTTCCAGATGGTGGAATTATGTGATGCCATGAGCATGATCACAGTTTCCATAAAATATGGAATTCGCATACGATTGTCCTAATTAATACCTTGCTTTATGTTTGAGCAGATCCTTCAATGTCTATCGATTCAAGGGCTAACATCATCTGGAGGCAGTAACTCTAGTGGTGCAGATGGACAAAACAGTAGTGGAGTTTCAAGATCGGCTGTGAAGGATAGGTACGTTCTCAGGCCTCTTATTTTATGAACTTCAGTTGACAGTTATCTAATCTTGTTTCTGGTATGAAAACTTGTTACTCTTTATCAGGTTGAAGATATTCAATGTGCAGTTTGAAGAGCTCCATCAAAGGCAAACTCAATGGGCTGTTCCAGATACTGAGTTGCGAGAGTCATTAAGGCTTGCGGTTGCTGAAGTTTTGCTGCCTGCATACAGATCTTTCATTAAACGCTTTGGGTATGTTGATTTGATTTGCTATCATTTTCTCTTGCATGCGTTTTTCCTGTGAACTCCAGCTAGAAAGTTGTTTAGTCACTTGATACAACTAGAAAGTTGTTTGGTCACTTGACAACAACAACAACATACCCTTTTCAATCCCACAAGTGGAGTTTGGGGAGGGTAAAATGTACGCAGACCTTACTACTTGTAGAGATAGAAAGGCTGTTTCCAGTATTTGGTCACTTGACACGTTTCGAATATGTGAAGCAGAGCCAGTTCATTTGTTTCATTCTTCAAGTAATTTGCAGTAGTAGAAGCATATAACCTTCTAGCTTCCTGTAAAAAATCCATTCTTTATGCTTTTGCCGAAACACACATAGACAGTACATAGAGTAAAATGGATCACAAAATGTCTAAAAGTTGGCTGAAGAAATTAAACTGTTCGACTCTCGAAGTTGTCAAATAAGATGAAACATAGGGAGTGCTTTCCTTAGAAAAGTTGAGATGATGTAAAATGCTTTGTTTTCCTGCATGACAGGCCTTTGGTTGAGAGTGGTAAAAACTCCCAAAAGTACATCAGATATTCAGCTGAAGATCTTGACCGTATGCTTGGTGAATTCTTCGAGGGTAAGACGTTGAATGAACCAAAACGGTGAACCTCACCCATGCTCTATGCACTATCCTCTCCTATGCC
Source organism: Solanum virginianum (assembly GCA_000787875.1). NCBI lineage: Eukaryota > Viridiplantae > Streptophyta > Magnoliopsida > Solanales > Solanaceae > Solanum > Solanum virginianum. The sequence goes on along the minus strand of DF359994.1, from coordinate 35,970 downwards.
ATTGCTGATACAGTTCCTCCATGATTGAGTTCCTACACCTAGTTAATGGCAGCCTTCTGGTTCGTCTCCGTTCGCTACCAATATGTTCAGAATCTACAGGATGCAATAACTGTATAGAGCAGTTCACTAGTATATGAATATGAAATTTTTCCCAAGTATTATAGTTTGTATGTGGTGCTTGTATTAAAGATTGTCTAGTAGTCGATGTATTTTGTATAGCAAAGCCTTTTAATATTTGCTTTTAAGAGCTTCTTTTGTGGTCCTAATGTTCATAGTTTTTACTTGTATTTGACAATAATTCAACAATTTAATGATGAGTGTAAGTTCTATGCATGGATGGTGTGAAAACAATTGCCTTTTTAATAACCTACGTTGGAAAAATTCACATATTTGAATCTCATAAAATTTTAAATAAATAAATAATGGAATAGCTTTCTTATTATAGTTTATTTTGCAGAGGTTATTATATTAACAAATCCGTTGTAGTCTAGTTGGTTAGGATACTCGGCTCTCACCCGAGAGACCCGGGTTCAAGTCCCGGCAACGGAACTTTTAATTTTTATGTACTTTACTGTTCTTTGTTTTGTCCCGGCAACGGAACTTTTAATTTTTATGTACTTTACTGTTCTTTGTTTTGTCCCGGCAACGGAACTTTTAATTTTTATGTACTTTACTGTTCTTTGTTTTCTATACGAGGTAGGAGCAAAATTTACCTATGCTCTATCTTCCGCAAATTCCACTTGTGAAATTACATTGAGTATATTGCTATTAAATGCCATTTCGACAACACAACTTTTTTTTTTTTATCTTACTTCCCATTAAGTGTTTCAATTAGTACGAGGTAGAAATCTACCTTCCTCAAATTCCATCTGTGAAATTACATTGAGTATGTCATCGACTACAAGTTACAGATTTAATACATATTTGTAATCCAAGACGGATCACTTTTTTAGCTACTTCAAGTGTAAACCACCATAAAATAAGACATTTACAATTCAAGAATATAGAATAAATTGCACAATCTTGATCAAGCCAACCTAGTGTCAAAATTTCATATACACCAAAGGGACTCCTGGACATAACACAAGCAGCAGCTAGGCTGACAAAGATTACGCTAACGCCTCCTATAGAAATCTGAATCATCGTTGGCATCACTCTCGAGTTCATAGATTGAACTATGTTCACTGTCACTATCGTCTGAACCTTCCTCATTCTCATTTGAAGCTGAATTGAGAGTTCGGTGAGAACTCCAATAAGGAGGGAAGGTCTTTTGAAGAGCTTCTGTTATATCACCACCAGTCCTCTCAATTTTTCTCAAGCATTTGGACCAATGGACTGCAGTTCCCATATCAACAGTTAATCCAGACTCTATCATCTCTTCAGAAACGAGTTGGATTGCCGTTATAATGTAATCTTGATCAGCAACTACTGCTCTTGACAACAATGATGTCATTAAACAGTGGTATACAGCTTTGTCTGGTTTCAGACCAGATTGCTTCAGCTGTTCAAAACATTTCAAACCCTTTTCCGGAAGAGAAGCCCGTGACCAACCATGTATAAGAGTGGTATAGGTCTTTACATTAGGTTTGATCCCAACAGTTTCCATCTCTTCAATTGCTATCATTGCTCTCTGCAAACCACATGAAACATTGTTTCACTGCATAATAGTTGCTCCTCTTCAAATTGCGAAATAAGAACTATTGATCAGCATACCAAGTAACAAATGATTTCAATGTATTCATTGTAGGCACTAAGACAACAAAAATCAACAAGGGGAATCTTAGTAGTTCAGGTAATTGGCTTATCTAAACTTTCACCTTGTTGTTGAGGGTTCAAGTCCTCCGTTTCGCCTTCCCCTTTCCCCTTTTTTAGAAAAAACAAACAACCGAAATTCAACAATATAAATGCAGGTTAAGTTGTAGATAGATCATCAAGAACATACTTGCATGTCTCCAGCTTTACAACAAGCATTTATGAATGACGTGTAAGTATGGATGTCAGGTGGAACTCCTTCTTGTCTCATCTGTTGCATCAGCTCAGCAGCCTCCCAGACATCACCTCGTCGAGCCCATCTGCGTTAACAAAGAAAGACAAAGGAAAGGAGGAGAATCATGGTCAAGAAACACAAACACGAACAGAAGAATCTCTGGCGTAGGGAAAGTGGAAATTTAGATCATGTTAATCGACATTCTTTCCTTCTGTTTTTGATCCATTGAGAGATGGTCCAAGGTTTGTCAAATTATATAATGTAAGCTATGATCTTAACAAAAGCATACTATAAACAGGTACATATCAACTGTAAAACTAACCATACCCGTCAATTAATATGTTATAAACAAAGGTATTCCTGGGGATGCTTTTGGCATTCATTTCCTTTGTTACCATCAAAGCACTTTGCATCCTGCCTGATTTGCAGCATGCCTTGAGTAACGCCTCATATGTATATATGTCAAGCTCTAAACCCTCATTTTTAACTTTTGAAAAATATTCACAAGCTTTTCCGATATCACCAAGAGATGCATAACCATGCATAATGGTTGTATACGTGTGCTCATTTGGACTAACGCCTGCAAGCAGCATATCGTCCAATATTTGTACAGCCTTCTCCATCTGTATCCAGTTAAAGATTAAGTGAAGAAATGAAGAGCTAAGAAAAAGCAGCTGCCAGACATGACAATTCTCTAGAAATGATGTTGCAGATGTCGGTAGAGAATATAAGCCTACCTGACGCTTCTCAACAAGGCCAAGAACTAAAGCGTTGAAAGTGTGAACATTAGGGATGCATCCACTCCTCCTCATCATATCAAAAACGTCAAGTGCTCTTCTTACTTCTCCAGCTTTTGCAAAAGCATGAATGATTGGCATAAATGTCCGCGAGTTTGGCATATGTCTCTTCTTTTTCATTTCCTCAATAATGCGTAGAGCGCGATCCAAGTTACCCATGCCACAAAATGCTCTTATAATGTTATTATAAAGTACCACATCTGGCTTCAAACCATCTCTTATTACATCCTCAAAAATTGCAAAAGCATTAGCCCAATCTTTCAAATTTATGAATCCATTCATCAATATGGAATATGTCTTCATGTTATGCTTTATGCCAGCCAATTTCATCATTTCACTGACCTCAAAAGCTTTGGATACCTTACCAATCTGCAATGGGTTCATACCAATTTTACAAAATTCAGAAGAATTAAAGTTGTAATATGACTTATAAACAATATCAAGTTGTGAATAGTACCTACAATTGTATGCTCAAATGGGCCAAAGATTTCATATTGCAGATTCTAACTAGTTTTGAATTACGACTAGATGAAGATAGATGGACTGATTGAAATGGAAAAGAAGCGAAAGCTACTATGACCAAGCTATCCAATTTAGTACTTTGACTTGATAAACAATAGTCGGAGATCCCTAAACAAAGGGTTCTTGGGGATTAAATCGTAGTATATTTTATTTGTTTAGTGCAGATAAATTCCTTCTATGCTGTTGAATCTTTCTGAAGGCAGAATCTGACACGTTAAACTGAGTGGAAGTCAGATTTTAACTCAACTATTTGTTTAGTGATAATGGCCTATATCTGAATGGTCTGTGCTATAGATATCAGACTGAGAGTGCAAGGGAAAAAGAAAGGGATAAAAAGACGCAAAATCGACAAGGCTTTTTTTCATAAGTAAGAAGCAATTTAACAAGTTAAATATAAGGAAAGTTCTGAATAATCTAACAGCAACCAGAATAACTAACCTTGATATAGAGGTTCATCAAACATCCATAGCTGACAACTGAAGGTGTAAATCCACACTCCTGCGATAATAATTACAGTACCTCTTCAGATCAATCATCAAGGACGTTTGAGATTCTGTGCACATAATAAAGCTGCCATTCATCTTTAAAGTGCTATTCAGAAAGATTGTGCTATTTTGAAAAAGCATGAGGAGAAAAACATGTTAAACACCTAAAGATACTTTCAAGTTTCACCAATTCATAATGACTTCCACTCATCAATCAAAATCTGTGAAATTACACTGGAGAAACTTTTACCTTAAGTCTATCAAATACAACAAGACATTTTTCTTCATTGCCTATCATAGTATAACCATCCATCATGGTATGATAGATATCAATTGGAGCATCAATACCCTCCTCTTCCATTTCCCTGACCAATTCTTCGGCTCGACCCATATTTAATGTTTGGCTGGCATTTGATAATAAAACCAACAGAGAACATTAACTCGTAATAATATCTTTAAGAGAAGAATTTAATATGGAAGGCAGAAGAGAAAGAATACTGCTGCAGGAATTAGCATTTGGCCAACATTAACTCGTGATAATATCCTATAAAAATAATGTGAGAAAACTGCAGAGAAAGAATAGTGCTGCAGCAATTAGCCTTTTGCCAATAACAGCAATTGTTTACACTAAAATTGCGGGCACAAACCAAAATGAACTCCAACTCGAAAGAGAAAAAACAAAAAAGGGTCTTCAATGAAAACACACCAGTTAGCATAGATGATATTCCCATATATGATTGCATTTAATGTCAGATTCCTCTTTTTGGCTTCCTTAAACCATCGCTCAGCAGCTCTTCAAGAAACAGAAAGAGAAATGACATATAATGAAAAGTTCTCATCAGATATGCCGAATAAAAGTTCAAACTCAGAAAACTAGAGAGAATTCTTGATCAAAAAACAAGTTGAGAGAACTCAGAAAACTAGATTACTGCAGAGAAGAGTTTAGTGAAGACAAAACTAAATGCTGAAAGTTTTTCTATGCATAAAAGAAATTACCATAAACACAACAACAAAATATCAAGTGTGATCTCAATACCAAAAGTACGGGCTGGGAAAGGTAGTGTTTATGCAGACCTCACCCCTACTTTGGGAGGTCGAGAGGTAGTTTCGCATAGACCCTCAGCTCAAGAAAATACATTATCATATACACATTTGCCATAAATGGAAAATCAGCTTTCTTATTTTCTAGCATGCAATAGGACTAAGTTGTTTAGATGCCATAGGGGCTACACTATAAAGAAAAGAAATAAATGAATAGAACCTACTGATACTCCCCCAGGTGTAAGGCACTGCGCAAAGATTAAAGCCTAAATGGGGTCGATTACCCAATTCTGTACTGGTTGGCTGCAAAGTTATTAGACTTAGCCATTAAGCATGTTTGATAAGGGAAAGTGAAAATCACTTTAGAGATCTACTCGTCAAGATAGTCTAATCAAGTCCCAATATCTGTTCTCTAATATTATTTTCAGTTTTCACCAAACATCTCCGAGGGCCAATATGAAACAAAGGTGAAAAAAGGAGAGGTCAACATTTTCAAACTTAACAAAGCTAAGTAAATGTTAAAAACAACAAAATGATAGATGAATAATAACACTTAAAAGTGGTTGAATTGCTCACTCTATATTACCCACTTTGGCAAATCCTCCAATGAGAACGCTGTAAGTTACAAGACCCAATTCAATTCCTTCATCTTTCATTTTCCTCACACAACATAGTGCTTCTTCCATGTCTCTACCCACTGCATAAGCATGAATAAGGCTGCAAATGCGAAACACTTCGGTTGAAACATTACAGATAGATAACACAGCATTCATTTTCAGGAGTAGTAAATAACACAGTACCAATTTTCAGAAGTAGCAATGCTATATATTTCTCAGGAAAGAAGCACAGAAATTGAGTATTTACAACAGTAACCAGTTCCCACAAGTGTCTAAAGAATTTATTTATTTATTTGTGCTTAAGAATAAGCAAATATATGGCCAAGATCAGCCTTGAATCATATCCAAACGAGTTAATTATGGGGTAATTTACTGGAAAAATTGTCTAATGATGCTTAGATAGAACTGATGCAACAGTTAATAAAGGCGAAACTAACTTGGTATATACATGAGAGGTTGGTTCTATTCCTCGAGCACACATCTTCTCAAAGGTTTCACGTGCACGATGCATGTCACCCCTCCTTGCATAGTAGTTCACCATTAAGCCAAATTCTTTCCTGGATGGCTACAAATAGAAGGAATTATTTTATCTGGAAGAATATGATCATCAAGAGTTTCTTAAAAGCCTAACACACAACTTTACATGAGACAAAAACGAACATAAGGTATACCATAAATAAATATTAACTTTTCTTCAACAGAAAGTCATATCAGAGATAGTAGTAATAATATGCAGTATATGGTAGAATACAAATGTTTTTACATGCAAGTACGGTAAATCCACAAGCCAATAAAAGTCTTCTATGACTTAAAATCATCAAAAGCACACATTGTTGCTGCTAGTTACAATCCAAGGAACAACACAACTTTGCTAGCACTTCATCTTATCCTTATATATATGACACATAATCTTATAAAATTAGGGGTAAAACCTGAATGAAGATCTCCGTAGAAGGGATGAACAGTTAAGGATAAGGGAGCAACCACTAATCATTATTACAACAACATACTCAGTGTATTCACACAAGTGGGGTCTAGGGGTGGGGTGGGGTGGGGTGGGGGAGTAGGATAGGATGTATGCAGACCTTAATCTTACCTTTGTGGGGTAAAGAGTTTGTTTCCGACAAACCCTCAGCTCAAAAGGAATGTTATCTAAGTAGGATTGCAAGAAAAATATAACAACCAAACAGCACGATACAAAAATAAATAAAGCAACAAAATGATACCACAAATAGAAGAATAGGAGGCTACGCAATTACTAAATACTTCTACCAATAATGAGAACAGGAAAAGGAGGAGGCTAGCCCCTACCTCTCCCACATAAAGTACGACAACACCCGCGACCTACTAACCTTCTATCCTAATGCTCAACCTCCATGCTTTTCTATCTAGGATCATGTCCTTAGTACGCTGCTGAGCTGGATATGTTGCATTTTTTTTGTTACCGTTTTCTAAGACCTCTCTTGCTCTAGAGCCACAAAGAAGCAAGAGAGAGGAATCATGGAAAAAGGAAATACTGATAGCTAATAAGTACCAGACTTATCACATTCTAAGTACCATAAACTCATAGATATTTGCACATAAACCACTTGGCACCAAAGATCTTACCACCTTATCTAAGCTAATAACACATAATGAGCTAACTTAATTTATCCGATTCTAAAACCGTATCATAAATGTACTAACTTGAAGTATCTAAAACACTTCCAATCATACATTTCAAGGGACTACAGCACTGCAAGCAGAGTACTGAAGTATTCCAGTAAGCATAACACCTTCTTGATTCTCTCAAAAGCCCGAACAACCGCCTGCCAATTCTCCGTCTGTGTTTCTAGAACATTCCTGAAATCTCTCCCTGAGCCGCCCCTCGCCTCGTGCCACGTGTACCTATTCTGCTCATCATCATTCCTATCCTCTATTTTCTCTTTCAATCTCCTACCATCATCCAATTTCACAGTCAATATCCTTCCATGAAATTCAACACCATCAAACTCCAGTGCCTTCATAGCTGCCTTCTCAGCAATTGGACCCTCATATATCACAAACCCAAAACCCAAAATCTTTTCATTCCCACTATTACCCTTTATCAAAATCACATTCTTTATAGCCCCAAATTGCCTAAAGAACTCAGCAACCTCCTCCTCTTTAATCCATAAGGGCAAATTGCCCACAAAGATTCGTCCTTTTTCCTTATTTTCAACTCTTTTCTGCATTTTCTCATTCTTCACTACTACTGGTGGAGGTGGTGGGGGTGGGGGTGGAAGTTTAGCATGGTATACTAGTTCCTGTCTGATTCCAGCAATTGGGATGGACTTCCTGAGGCTAGGTGGTGGGGTGGAATTAACTAGATGTTTGAGGGGTTTTTTGGTAAATTTAGGAGGAGGGGGGTTTTCAGGTGAGTTAGAGGATGATTTTCTGAGGGAGGAAAAGACGGTGGCTGTGTGGTGATGGTTTCCGGTGAGAGTGGCTACGGAGAAGGGTGCCGGAGATGGAGAAAGGGAGAAAATGGCATCCATTATGAATTAACTCCCATGGGAAGAAGAACTGAGAAAGACAATGAAGAAAATGGATAATCTGGATTGGTGCATGAGGGGCAAATTTGGTATTGAGTGGCTAATCTCAATCCGTCTCAATTTACGTGACATCCTTGGATGATTATTACATATTGTTTCATATGATGAATCGTATTATATTGTATTAGTAAATACAATATTTGTATAGATTGTTTCATTATTCGTCTGGTTATTTAAAATTTGAATGACAAATCTACGAAAAAAGTAAGATACAAAATTAAGTTTTGAGAGTAACATGACCCTCATTTAATAGGTTTTAGGAGTGTAAATAATACCAAAAAAGTAAATTCAATGAATAAAAAGGTTAGATACACTTTTTTTAGTTGAAAGTCTACCAAAAACCTCTTTACTCCACAAAAGTACGAGCAAAATTCTTATACATCTTGCACTCTTCAGACTGTACTTGTGAAATTACACGGCATATATTGTTTAATAGTCCTCCGAGTCACTGGTATAAGTCATTGAAACATCCCCTTGCAAAAATACAAAATTCATCGGTCTATAACAGAATTAATATAGCCTGATCGTTCCCAAGATCCCGCAGATAACATGAGTTTAGTGCATCGAGTTGCCTTCTTATTCTATAGCAACACAAAGATAATCCACAGAATAATACTTAAGCTGCTTTTTTTATAAGAATAAGAGAATCTTAATACAAAAAAATACAGTTTTTCTACATCTTAGGCTTTGAAATGGTTTAGATTATTGTGTCAACACAATCGGCTGGTGCATGCTATTCCTGATATCAAACATTATATTGTAAGAGTATATCAGGAGAGCAAGCTTCTACCTTATAAATAGAACCAAAAATCTCAATCAACAAGTATAGGTGTAAACAAAAGTTAAGACAAACAGACAATCATCTATAGTTGATTGCTCTTGCATCATGCATCAATTGATCAGGAACGATCGTTAGCACTTGACAGAATCACAGAACTAGCTCCAACTTTAGGAGAAGGGAGTCGATCCTTTGACCATTCTTCTAAGGCTTTACGGTGTAGAGCATTCATTCGTATGTATGGCCGTTTTTCTTTGATCAACTTCTCAGCATTTTTCCAGTCTTCTGCTAGACCAAGAGCTACTAACAGTGCACACATGACTGCAACACTCCTTCCATGACCTAGAAAACAGTTCAAGAATTTACAATGAAATATCAGTGACACGTTTTAAGTTCTTGCAAGGACGTATCAAGGCACCAACGAAATCAATATCAAAGTGAGCTCTTCAAGACAGTATATAAGTTGTCACTACATGCAAGAAAACACATTTCCTTCTAAAATCTTTATCCTAAAATGATGACTTCCCGAAAGACTTGAAGGTTTCAGAGCTTTAACTACAGGCCTGCACATTTGATCAATGGTTATTATGAGGAGGAAAAGCTCACAATCAAAATGTGGAGACTTCTAAACGCTGTGTGAAACCACTCATTTAGAAGTCTAAAGCAAAAAAGCACAGAGAAGCCTGCAGTGTGAAATCACAATATTTGGAAACAGAGTATTTTAATAAGGCTCAGCAATTGACCTGTTTGCAGGGCTGATTGATATTCATTACTGATTAAACTCTAGTGTCTTTATCCACCAAGGCTAGGATAATGAGAAGGAATCACCTGGTGTTTTTGTCTCAGTTGGGATTTGAACCGGAGAAATCATGGTTCTCACCTAATTTGTTGACCATTAGGCCATACCCTTGGGTGCAAAAGTTGTATAGATGATCTAACGTTTTCTATAATTGTGGTGTCCATGCTAGCTTGCATATCTTGATTAATTCCATGGGATACTTGTCACCTCCCACCAGGTAGTGCGTTACTCTAACCACCAAGACTAGAACAAATAGGAAGAAATCGCCTAGTGTTTTGTCGCAATTGGGAATGAACCTGAGACCTCATGGTGCTCAATCCACTTCATCGACCACTAGAAATTGGATGTTCTATAGGTGATCTATTTATAGAAATGCATATAGACAAATCGAAGTGTCATACAATAGCTAAATGTAAATATGGAATTGTCTTTAAGGATGCAGAAGCACCACTTGCTGCTAATAAGTAGCCAAAATTTCTCACTATAGTCAACGGAATCACAAGTTTAGCATGGTATACTAGTTCCTGTCTGATTCCAGCAATTGGGATGGACCAGCTAAGGTTACCACTTCATTTTTTCCTCTCTTTAAACGCCTGTAATGACTTTCGCTCGTGATAATCTACTAAACACCTTCATGCAATTCAACTTTTGTCTAACATACATAACAAATGCTAGCTTTCTCCAGAATAAATATTTTTACTAGTGATGTATACTTTTCAAGTGAAATTCAACAAAGACCCAAAGCTGATAGTATCAACACCGTACCATATTAGCTAAAGTAGGTGTTCCACTAGTAACTTGAACACTACATGCCATTAACCATCATTGGTTTGTGTTGTATCCTATTTATTGTTACGGACGCTACATATCGATAGGACAAACTATAGGCCCTCTTCAATGATATTTTTCAGATATTCTTATTTATCCAAATATTAGAAGTGAAAAGCAGAAAATTACATATATTTTCTACGTGTTATATAACTAGCATATCAGTCGTCTCTTCATCCATTATTTTGTTGACCTCCATTCTGCAGGAAAATGACAATGCTAAGAAAGCAACTTACCAACTTTAGTGACACAATACTGCTGTAGTGGTGTACATAAAAAGGAAAGTGAAGATGGAAGAGGGACAAACTTATTGATGGACTGCAACAGCAACTTGCAATTAGGTTTTTACTCTTAGTATAAGTATCATCTCTCAAGTCTGTTCAAGAATTAGTATCTTGGGATTTCCTCTTCCACTATCTCCTCTATCCTTTTATCACATTCCCGTGATTCAACTAATAAACTATAAAAATGATGACTAGATCCCATCCTCTTACTTCAGCTCATGGTATCACCTCTGGCCATCCTCAAACTCGATAGAAGTTATACACTGAAAACCATGTTAAGATTTAAAGACCAGGCCTCGGAATACATCAACGGTGACATAACACAACATAGAGCTTGTAGTTATAGTTTTCATTATTCAACAGTTGATCTGGTCACTGTCAACAAACAGTTTTTTTTTTTTTGAAAGGTCACTGTCAACAAACAGTTGGCAGAAAAGAATTTAATCAAGCCTAAAGGTTTATCATAGTGTTTGTTGAATGTTAAGAGGATGTGTCCACATTCACATATGTCTAGAATCATTAAGTTTTGAATAAGGAAAAATATTATAGAATATTTTACAATAACTTAAAATGATATTTTATACCTTCTTCTTTAGGAAAGGGTAAGGAGGATATTTTATACTTTGTTATCGGATATGATCTTACATTATATGGACAATAGAATAGCTTTTACCATATTTATGTAGCCTAAGACTTCTATGTAAGGAGGTCCTCTTGTACATTGTTAGTCAATCAAGTTACAAGAACTTTGTTATTTTTCACATATATTAGAGTCTTCGGACCATGGTAAAGTCTCAAATAGCTTTCTACTACCAGTGGAACAACAACAACAACATACCCAGTGGAATCCCACAAGTGGGGTCTGGGGAGGGTAAAATGTACGCCGACCTTACCACTACCTCATAAAGATAGAGCGGTTGTCTCCAGAAGACCCTCGTCTCAAAATATCAAGTCCCAAAAGCAGAAAATACTAGATATGAGAAAAAAACAACTAAAGTGGAAAGCGTCCTCTACTACCAGTGGAGAAAGCTATATTTTTTTTCTGATCATGGTAAACTCTCAAATGCTATATACTCTAGAATCCTCATTTAACACACACATTTGAGACTTTACCAATAGTTTTCTCCTCAAAGTCTTTACAATCATGGTAAAGTCTCAAATGCTATTGCTTTTATATTTACATATCCTAGAGTCCTCATAAACACTCACCGTGTACCCATTCCTTTTCCAAGAATACTTCATCTTCTCTTTCATGTTTCTATTGCAATCCATTTGGCATGGTCAGACACAACAACCTAGCTTTAGAGCTAATATCATTCAGTTAAATGGTTCCATGTAGATGGAGAATGGTTGGAGCAAGGAAAACCAACACCCAAGAACTGGAGGAAATATATTATGACCTTAAGTAGTTAAGTAACACGATGACGAGATGAGACCGAAGTCAAAAGTCACTACCCTTCTCCTAACACATACCATACCTATATCTTAAGAATAACACCGTCTGTCTTTGAAATTTGAATAGATGATATTATTATATAGGCTAATATACTTTGAAAATGGATAATAGACTGTTAGCTTTCTCCTATGGAATATCAGTTGAGAAGTCCTACGACTTCCAGTAATAAATACAATAGAAGAACCAAAAATATGAGCCCAAAGGGCATCCAAGGGTGTGGCCTAGTAGTCACTAAAGTGGGTTGAGAACCGTCAGGTCTCAGATTCAAATCCAGTAGAGATTTCCTCCATCTATCCTAACCTTGGTGGAAAGACTTATCTGTTACCAACTGATGGTAGGAGGTGGTAAGTAACTCATAGAATTAGTCGAGATAAGCGAAAGTTGGTCCGAACACACGGTTATCAAAAAGAAAGAACTATATGAGCCCAAAGGAAGCAGTTAAGCAATGTATGCATTATACCACAATCACACACTAAGGGTGGGCAAGCAAGCTAGCAACAACTAAATCTTTTAACATCTAAAGGACACATCCAAAGGGCATCCAAGGGTGTGGCCTAGTAGTCACTGAAGTGGCTTTAGAACCATCAGGTCTCAGGTTCAAATCCAGTAGAGATTTCTTCCATCTATCCTAACCTTGGTGGAAAGACATCCGGTACCAATTGATGGTAGAAGGTGGCAAGTAACTCATATAATTAGTCGAGATAAGCAAAAGTTGGTCCGGACACACGGTTATCAAAAAGAAAAAACTATATGAACCCAAAGGAAGCATTTAAGCAATTTATGCACTATACCACAATCACACACTAAGGGCGGGCAAGCAAGCTAGCAAAAACTAAAACTTCTAACATCTAAAGGACACATCATTTCATGTCTACAAATACATTATATCCAAAACAAAAGTTTTCAAGTTAACAATCATACCATATGCACAATGGATGAAAACAGGTATATTCTGAGCTCTTTTTCTACAAGCCCATTTGACAGCAGCCTCAATATCAGCTGGCTGAGGTGACCTTGTATCCCAAGTTGGAATACACAAAAATGCATGAGTTCCAGTGAACTCCAACATCCTAGGCATCTCACAAGTACAATCAATAATAGCAGGATTACCAGGTGGCAATTTATCAGGTGAACAAGGCCAACCCCCAACATATAACCCTTCAGAAACCTCACTATATGGAGGTTCCCCACTTTTCATTCTTCTTAATGCTGAAAACCCTCTAACAAAATACAAGTAAGGACTAAACATAACAAGTGAGCGGGTTGGAAATGTCCCATCTGAGTTTTTCCCCAAAAGAATTGGAAGATCAATTGATGGATTAGCAGCTACAGCTACCAAGAAAGATACTAATGATGCATATAAACAAGGTATTGACAACAATGGGTATCCATAATTCTTCAGAGTAGCAAATAACATGAATAAAGTTGCTGATTTTAGGCCTATAAGCACAGAAATTCCAACACCCATTTCTTTTCTTGACCAAAAGATTCAATTTTTGGGCCAAAAAATCAGATACAAAGTCGAAAATTCTAACCCAATTCAAGAAATTAGACTGTATACAAGAAGGGAAAACCTTAAGGCAAACACCCAAAAGGGAATTGAGAATCTAATGGAGTGAAAAAGGTAAAATCAAGAAGACAAAAAGTGGCAAATCGCTTGATGAAGGGGTAACTTGACCTTTAGGAGTTGTTTGGTTGGAAGTTAGGAACCAAATGAGCAAAATGAGTTAATAGTAAAACAAAAAAAAATTCACCTAAATTATCACATTTCGCACGAATTTATATCTCAACTATCTACTATTTCAGTTATATATCTAAATTATCACCCGATATGA